>CABEEJ010001347.1:150209-163435 GCA_901482245.1 Timema douglasi | reverse complement strand
GACACAGCTGCCTTCCTCACGAGTAGCCGACTCCGCCTCTTCTCCTCCTCATCTCATAATCCAACATCGTTCTTGCATACGGGCCATAGTTGACTTGAGAATTATTCACTATTACTCCTCTAAATGTCAAAGACAAAATTCACACCAGAATAAATAACAAGATTTTGACGAAAACCCTCGTGCAGTAAAATTCTAATTTAAAGCCATTATATAAAATTATAAACACTATTTGTCCGCGAGTAACAAGATATGTGTGGCACAATTATTTCACTTCCAAATGGTAAACCTAGAAATAAAATCAATAAACCTGGTAAATAATGTATGGCTAACATATGCACCATTGTTTGAATCCATCAATATATCGCTATATGAATACATTATTATGATAAGCCTAGCTTATATTTATTTCTTAATAACTTTCATTCCGTGCCATCTAGTGAAGAAAATTGGTACTTATAATTTATCAATGTCTTGTGTTAGCCCATACATATAAGTATTAAAAATTGTAGCTAACACTACTCATTCAATAATTTAGTTACACTAATGGGGTAGGATAAGGAAAGTATATATATGAGAGGTGAGTGTACCCGGATTTGTGTGGAGGGAGAGTTTGAAATAATGTAGGGAAAAATACTCAGTTTAATAGGGCAGTGTTTGAACTACAACCTCCTCAACGAACCATACTAGACGAGCTCCACGTTTATGCCTACATGTTTACCAATGTATGTATAAGGTTCTACATAAAAAACACATTGGCTATATATGTATATATACATATATAATAAAAAATCATGATTAACTAATTACATTAATATTTATAGAAATAATATTCGCCTGAAATATGTTATTTTTGTTTAAAGCCTTAGTTAAAAGAGAAAATATAGCAACCGTTTATTATTCAAATATTTCACTACTACTCGAACGTCACTCGGCGAAGATAAATTCAATAACGAATAGCTGTTTCTGTTTCCCGTTCTAAATATAATTTCGTTCAAGTATGGACTCTTAGGGAGGGTAAACAATAAATTAAACAAGTTGGTCATAAAAGTTGAGACAGGTTTAATTTATTCCGCAAGTAGGGTGATCTAAAATAGTTTGTTAGAAGATGTAGTTTCAACTGGGAATCAAGAAGAAGAAATAAAAAGGAAATTCTAATTAAAAATTATGTTGTGTTTGACATCAATAAAATATTAAAACGTCTACGACAGATGGCTAAAGATAAGTGTGTTCAAGTCATTAGATGTTGGTTGTTTACCGTTACAGCTCAAACACGGTGTTGAATGTAGGTCATCTCTTTAATTACATCTGTTTGAAGACAAGTTATAGCTTGAATTATTAGTTGGTTCTTGTATTCAAGAATAGAAGTCTTGAAATATATTTGACACGATTTAAATACTGGAAGTTTTCGAAGTTAATAGTTACAATACTATGACCAACAATTTTTGAGTAACTCATATCCACGAGCTTTGGCTCTTATCACGGAGCTAACCAGAACAGTTCAGTGACTAATATTCCATCAGGTTTTTTTTTACTGTAAACATTACATTCATTCAAAACTTATTAATACTATATGGCGGATCTTGGTTAAGACACAAATTTGATCAATTAGTGTCTCTTGTATTTTCACAATCTTAAAATAATTAAATATTATATTAATTGAAGTACGCCTACACGCCATTTAAAAAATAATTAAATTCTGTACTGGGGTCACACTGTATTAAGTGGTCTATCCCTTAGTTTAAATCTGTTTACACTTGGGTTTTATAGTTAGAAAAGCTACCAGACCTACTTTGACGTATTCATACGTCAAATCATATGGTCCACCTATAATTTTTATATATATTTTAATTATCTATAAAATAACACCAATAAATAATAAAATTCTATCAATGTCAACAACAAAAAAGTTTGTCTTGAAAAGAAATAAGTAAATCGGCAAAAAAAAAAAGATGTTACCTATTCATAAATGATATTTGTTTTTTAAGAAGGATATAAAAGACAAATAACCCACCTCAATAGTAAGGAGGGTGCAAGATAAAACTTGAAAGAAATGTCAAACACTCAAAATAATATTTCCTAATCCGTCACTGATCAATGTTATTCTTATGGGAGAAAGTAACACACCTTCCCAGTTAAGAGAAACAATGTGGGAGAAAGTGACACAAATTCGCAATGTGGAGGATCAATCTTATTCTTATGGGAGAAAGTGATCCACCTCATTCAAAGAGGTGGATCAATGTTAACCTTATGGGAGAGAGTGAGCCAGAACTGTCATTTCAACCACTACTATGCTGTCAACAAGACGTCCTTCACCGTAACTGGCGAAAGTCATATAGCCCTCCATTTCATCCCTTGTACAATCTCCTATCCTCTGCTCCCCAACACCCACTACTAACTCCCTTACCCTCCTAATGAATTTGTTTAATTAGTTTACTAACAACCCCGTTCCTGGTTCTTCATCAACCCCTCCTTCACCCCACCCACGCCCCATAGTCTCACATAATAGTTCCACCCCTTTCCACCCGCCCAACTGCATCTTCCACTCCCAAAACAGTCAGAGCTCCAAAATAGAAACTTACGCTCGAATTAATTTCAGGAGGACATTTTTCTCCTTGTAAAAATAAAATAATTAAAAGGGGAGACAGAATAAATGACATTTTCTTCCGTACGAAGAATTCCGAATAACAAGACTTCGTTTCATCCATACTCCAAGAGAAAAAAAAAACTTTACATAGAGCTCTACACAAATTGTTTAGAGTATAATTTAAAATGTAAGATTCCCGCCTTCACTGGTAATAATAATGTCATTAGCAAGCAAAATGAGCCCCATGGAGAATTTAATTTGATGGCAAAACAAACTCAAGAGGGTGAAAATGAGATAATGAGAACATTACCATAATTAAGGTACTTCTTTATCGTTCATTAAATTTGTTTTTTTTCAATCTCTTTCTCTACTCTTCTAATCTTTCCAAAATGTTCGAGTAGTAGTTATTTCAGGGGGTAGGGGTTTATTTAGTCTGGGGAACAGAGATCCTTTTTACTTAGTCAAGTTGTATTTTATCAATTGCCGTTCTAGAACACCTGGTTTCGATTAGAGGAGTAACTTAACGTATTTCTTCGATTAATTGATGCAATTTTTTCCCCATTTAAACATCTCTAAAAACAAGATGCACCTTAGAATTGATGGCGTCTTAGAACCAAAGTTCTTTTTTGACCAACGCCCTCGATGATCATAAAACGGGAATAGTAAACTAAAGAAGGCTCAGAATAATCAGACTAATTGAGTCAGAAGGAATTGATAAATAAATTAGCACACTATTTTAGTTAGTTAATTGAATTTAGCGGTAAAAATATTTCTTAGATAAAAGATATATTAGAGTTTAATATAATTTATTTTTTTAGAATCAAAATCTTTTTTTCTGTTGGTGGTAATGAAAAATTACAATCGATGCAGTCTTAGAATTGAATAAATATGATAATACTTTTAGATGAATTAGCCCTATATTTTATTTGTTTTACGGGAAGAAGAACTTTTTGACACTCATTTACTTAATATACAGGCACAGCAGCACACGACTTACAAACTAACATAGCCAAGGAGGGTAGGTATAATATTATGCACCCAGCCCACAGACAAATAATGTACCCAGACACTCAACCTCCATGTTAAAATGGTTGCGCTCCTTTTGGCAGCTTGAGTCCTTCAACACTAGGATCGCTGTGGTTAGACCTATGATCCTCCAGCGGCGACACTAGCGAAGCCCAGTGTTGAAGGATTCAAGATAGCAAAAGGAGCGAAGCGAAACCCCCGAAAGGTTGAAAGTCTGTTTCTTACCTGTCTGTGGCCCAGCCCTATTATCTAACACTAGTTGGATAGCAAGACTTACAAACTAACTTATCCGAGGGCAGTACTTCTAAAATTACACTTCTGGCCCTTGAATCTAGATATTTAATAGCTGGGTGGCAGGACTTACAAACTAACTTAACCGTGGCTATTACTTATAATACTATCCATCCAACATTAGCACTACTATTTGGATAGCAGGATGGTTAAGTGTAAGGCAACAGCAAATTGCCTTAAATTCGCCAAAAATTATCAAAATAAAGACAATAAAAAATAAACTTTTGCGAGGACAGTATGTCTAATAGTACACATTTAGCCCTAGCTACTTTATGTTCATAATGAGATAGCATGAACAGGATAAATCCATATAAAATGTTTATATCTTGTTGTGCACCAATCCGGGATTGAACGAGAGCTCTCTAGACTTGTGATAGGGCCACTTTAACAACTTAGTCAAGAGAATAGGGTATTTTGAATATATTTATAATATTAATATGCTAAACAAAACATTTTTAGTGACTAAATAAACGGGTTAAAAATTAGTAAAACTTACAGAAAATGCTCCAACATTTCCACAAAGGGAGAATTTAAACTCACAATAAAAATAAAATGTGGAAAACAACTCCACCATGGCACCCGATCGGTATTTAAATCCCGACTTTCCCATTCAGTGGCTACAAAGGACACTGTTAGTCTTGACACCTTAGTCCACACAGCCATCGCGATGTTGTTTAGTCTTATTGGACGGATACTAAAATATTATGCCAGTAAGTTATGGAAATATGTGTTTCATTTGGGCTGATATAATTGTTTGATTAGAATGTGTAAGTTAAATGTGTTTTAGGTATCATGGGATTGGTTTTCAATGTAAACAACTTTTAATAAAATACTGACTTTCTAAATTAAATAAAGCTTACAGCTCTAGTTAAACAGTTTTTTTTGTGGTGGCTTTCTTTACACAGCAATATGCTAGGACAAAATGAACGTTCATATATATATAAAGGACTAACAGTAATATTTTTAATTTTATCCCTCTATTTTTTCTATTCGCGCCTTAATTACCGCCTATTAGTGATAGCTGCATCTTGATGCAGTTTAAAAATATACCTGTAGAGAGATATGAGCTTTAATCTCTCTTTATATAACCGCAATATTTATTTATTCACCTCGTCTTGGTACCCGTTCGAGTTATATACATATCACCCATATGGTTTTAGCACCACGTCTTAATTTTTATTTTATTTGAGGTATTTAACATGCACTTTCTGGACCCTCTGATTATAAGAGTACACGACTTATAAACTAACTTAAATCTATAGCAAACACAACACCCAGCCCCCAGCTGTTAATTTATCACTGTGAAAGGGAAAGCCCACAGTTCGCCAACCATACTTGTATTTGCCGTGCCAGGAATCGAACCCGGAGCCCTTACCTCAGTAAACAGACACGCTACCAACTGAGCTAAGGTGTCGGGATCACTTTTTACTACCCGTTTGGTCTATTCGCCTATGTACTATTATGTTAAGGATTAGGAAGGTTGAATTTAGAGGAATTATACCCGAATTTGCGTGGAAGGAGAGTGGATAGCCATTTTAGGAAAAAATTCCCTCAGTACACCCAACCGGGATCGATCCCCAATCTCCCTGTCTTCAGCAGTCTAGTCTATTCCAAGGTTATCACCTTAGACCATGCATTCGTAAAAGCGGGTATATTCTATCAATTGATGTAATGAGGAAGGGATGAGACGATATAATAAATACTTTTAATTAGGGTAAAAATGGCAACTGCTTAGGGGAAACCACCCTCTGTACACCCACCTGGGTTTAGAACCCATACTAAATGAGCTTGATATTTAGACCGTGTGCCCACTGGTACGGGTAACGCGCTATACCTCTACCAATTAAGATTTTATTTTAGTTCGCTAGGTATGAGACACATTCTTTCATAATACATATATTATATATCTCCTAAGACTGCACAACCAAGCGCACGAATTACAGTTTCTAGAGCTTACCTCAGTGACTTTGGTAGGAAATTATATTTACTAGCTCACATTTAGGACGAAAATAGATAATAATCAATTTTCCATAAGAAAGTTCTAATTATATAGTTCAAATTTTAAAAATCTATCTTTTCAAATGTTCACAGTTCAATGTTCAAGTGTTCTGCAGATGTAAATTTAGACACATGTTATCACTATTGAAAGCGTTATAATGTAGTGGACCTATTTTATTATTTGCTACTTTTAGCTGTAATCTAGCGAAATTTCTCTTTTGGTTTTGAAATTGAAATTCCTAATTTGGTTTTGAGATTGAAAATTGTCTTTTTGTTTAAAGATTGAAATTTTTCTTTGAATTCTAGGTTGACATTTCTTTTTGGATTGACATTGTAAATTTTTCTTTGGACTTTAGGCTGAAATCTCACTTTGTATTTGAGGTTTAAATTTCTCCTTGGTGATTAAGTTAGATATAGAACAAATGATTGCTATATTAAATAGTGCATAGCTTAGTACACACTGATTGAGAACACAGTCATATTTGATTCTTTCTTGCCAGCGCAAACCGTTGATCTCGTGGTCTAATGTGATATGCTTGTAAAATGTATACAATTTTTTAAAAGAGGTCTCATGCACATCCTTACCCTTTTCTAAGTAGGCCTACGTGTATCGATTTTCACCTTTCATGCATATTCGTTTTGGAGTTGAAGTGTTAAAGACTTTTCAAGTGGGGTTTTAATTATTAAAAATAAAATGTTTTGTGTTAGGAAACAATTTTTGCTCTCTTAATTTACAAAGTTTTTTTCTAAAATAAACATTATTGGAGACTTTCTTTAAAATTTCCATGTTTATATAAACGGCAGTAACATGTTCATAGAAGTTTATTTATGTTTTATTAATACATGAATAAAAATTCAATAAAGTTTGAAAGAATCTCTTTGTATGTAATACAAATTCAAAATGAGGTCTTCTAAAACTTTTATTTTAGATCAAAATTTTGTTAATCCGTAGAGTACTGGAAAGAACCGGGGAAAAATTAGTTTTTTTGTATGTAAAAAAAAACCCAGGAAAAATACAGTTCCATAAAAATCTAAAAGCATCTTTGAATATTTAGGAATTTTATGCATTAAACTGAAACCTTTAAATATCCATTTGCATGAAAAGAAAAGTAAAGCTGATTTGAACACATGTTTTATCCAGCCTTCTCAATTTTACCCCTGAAACATTAGGTCGAGTAGCGACTGCATATTTCCCTATAAAGATCAAATCATCCCTTTTTTTTTACCCCAAGGACATGACCTTACACTAATAAATTTTATGAAAAAATAAATGTCATTCCTCTTTGCTGTATAAAGTGACTAGAAAAATAGGAACTCCTTTTGGGGAAACACAGGAAATTTTATATTATGAAAATAGGTGCAGCCCTGATATGGTTTCAAAAATATTAAATGTTGAACTTAGTTCAAAACACATCTGTACACCATAAACATATCAACAGATACACATTATGTAATTTTATTTTTGGGATAGCTTCTAAGATGCTCTTCTCTGTCGATCCGATTATACAGTTCATTCAGAAAGCAAAAGACAAAAACAAAAGCCAAACAAATGAGCTTAGATTTATCTAAAAAGCTTTTTTTGTTTGTTTATCCAAATTTTGTGGCATCCTGATTCGAACCGTGCACCAAAACATGTATCTCCCTACCCCCACACCTCGTTACTCTAAATGATCCAGGTAAATGTTACTATCTTAGCTATTCTAATTATCTCTGCGGAGCGTGGAGGTTGGAGGGGTAGGGAGTAGCGCTAACTGGTTTCTACAGCATCCTTTCCCCCCTTTTTTTCTAAATTCTTGACAGTAACATTACCGTCTGAGGCCTTTCCTCCACACCCGTTCACCCTCTTTGGAATTCTGGCGTTCGCGCGCGAGAGGGGTTAGTTAGGAAAATGATAGCAGTCGTCGTAAGTAGAGCCCCTGGATCTGTTGTTAGCGTCGCCTTTTCACAAGACAGGGGTGCCCAACATTATCAGGGGGGCCAAAAGCTACTGTTTTTCTATGAAAGGTTTCACATGCACATTTAAATAATTGTCTATTTTTTNTGAAAGGTTTCACATGCACATTTAAATAATTGTCTATTTTTTTTTTATTAACATCAGGGTATTTAGCGTGAGTTCTAAAAACCCTCATATATTATTTTAATGCGTGACTTACACACCATCTTAATCAAGAAAAGCCCATTTAATTTTATTTTTTGGTGGTTAACAGTAATTACATTTTGCTATAATATTATTGTTATTCTTAGATGTATTGCTACTCTGTATCAAAATTGATAGCCGAAGGCAACATGACACTTTTGAATATATTCAAGTAGTTAAAATAGTTTGTAATTGTTATATACTGTTTTTCCTACCAAAATCCTATTATATCACCTGACTCTTAGATATAAATATTTACCAACTAAATAGTAAATATCTTTGTCAGAACCTGCTAAAATTGAACCAATGTCTTTCCCCGCTTATTCACGGTTTTCCTTCTAGACTGGATTATCCCCAAACTACACTAACTCTAATACACGTACTGTTGCTAACATGGTCTAAGGCGCCATGCTTACAACATACTGGATCGGAGGGTGACGGAAAAGTTGAGGTTTGGATCTCGACCGGATACATTACGAATTACCTCTGTGGTATTATAATCTTCTCCTCACGCTAATAGGGTTGCACTTCCTTTCAGCTACCCTACTCATTTATACCCTTTAGATTAAGTTGATAGTAACCATATATTAAAAAATAGCAAGTGGTTAGAAACGATCTATTTAAAATGTACTTTTTGGACACACGGCTACATCATGTCACAACCAATGAACTCAAAGGCGCCTCCTTTTTGAAGGTAAAAAATATCTCATTACGGTATTTCTTATGGGAATGGTGTTTTTTAAACTTCAAAACCACTAATACTATCCTCAATCACTATCACTACCACTACTATTATATCATGTTGTGACATTGTTAAAATTATTTTATTTGTTTGAGAAAAGTTAATAAATTTTTCCAGCCATTTACGTTGAGCACAGAACTCTGACATTTTGCGTAAAGCGTCGTTAAATCTGAGTTACTTACACGTTTCATGTTTTTTCTTAAAGATTATGAATCTTAAAATATAATACTTTCAATACTAAAAGAACGTGTTTATAGTTTTCATCTACTTTTTGGAATAGACAATATTTAGAAAAAAACTCAAAGAGTTATGGTAATTTGCAACGTGTCTCAGCGTTCCATTAGACGGCCTCCTTGCGCTGCGACAGCTCGCACATATATCAAGTTACTACATACAGGTGCCCTCTGGAATCGAACTAGATCTACCAAGGTTAAATCATCTTGCGCTATCTCACGACCCTGGTGAAGAGTGGATCGAGGAAATCACTACCATTGATTAACTGCCAACCCCTGCGGCCAACTGTTACAGGGAGGTTGACTCTAGGTAGTGATGAACATTTTTTTCAGAAAATATTTTCGATAGAAATTTCATATCTTTGAATCCCAAGGGAAGGGGTGTACATTCATAAAGGCTCTGATTATAGTACGGGAATTATTAACATATCAGGGCTACAGCAGACCTGGTGCTAGTGACATTCAACCACAAAACTCTGTACCCGATAAGTGAGAGTGAGAAGAAAGTTGTATTAGTTGCTATTGCTTTATTGCAACTCATTTTATAATAGTTTTTCTTGTTTTTTTCTTCTCCGTGTCCTATTACCTGTTCAATTTAAACACATATACACGATACTTACTCTGAACGAGTAGAGCTGAAAAAGCATTATAGAGGTAATCTACCCGTATTGGCGTGGAAGGAGAGTGGGAAACCGGTTGGGGTAAAACGACCCCCTGTGAAGCCAACCATGATTTGAACCTCATTATCTCAGTCTTGAACAGGCCAACCCAACACGAGAGTGACAAATTATACCATTAGGCCACTGAAGCGGGTGTTTCTGGTGTTAACGTCCTTGTGAGAAATTAAACTGACGTGGAAGCTTTATAACTTAACTTGGGAATGTGAGGAATGCCAGGCTTCCGCCGTGGTTCGGATCCCACGTTAAACTGTAGGTCCTCCATTTCATTTCACAATCACCATTACCATTACACATTAGCGTAAGTGCGTATAATCCGAACGGGTAGTAAGACGCGGTGCTGCTAATAATAATAATAATAATAATAATATAATAATAATTTATAACTTAAGATATCTTGAGAACATTCATTCACCCTCCTCGGTGGCGTAGTTGGCTAACGCGCTTGTCGTGATGAGCTCGACCACTGAGGACGGGGAGATCGAGGTTCGAATCTCGGTCGGGTGAACTGGGGGTGGTTTTTCCTAAATGGTTTTCCACTTCCTAATCCATTAGAGTAATTAGTACTTAAAGCGTATAACCAGAACGGGTAGTAAGACGTGGTGCTAAATATTATTATTATTATTAACATTCATTCCATTTAAGTAGAACACGCACATGATAAAAGGGCCAAAATCATTTAATCCAACTTGTCGTTGACGAGGAGGTCAGGGATCGAATCCCAATCAGGTGTATTGCGTTTCTCCACATTAAATGGTTTTCCACTCCGCCTCCACGCAATTGCGGGTATATTATCCTTAAATTCTCTCTTACTTATCCGTGTACTATTAATGAAATCAACGATTATTCGTACAGCTGTAACGGGAACTAGTACGAGGTGTAAAAGAAGAAACAGAACAATTTTATGAAATAATTTAAGGAAAATATTTCGTCTCTCTCACTTAAAACTTTGTAAAAGAAGCTTAAATTCTATCTTGTGGTATTTTTAGGCTATTAACCCACACTGGTGGCCACGCGGACAAAGATGTCACTCTCGTATAGCCGGTTTTGACGGTGACCAGATGGTAAGGGTACGAATCCCAACTAGGGGCCCTAAGGCGTTTTCTACTAAACAATTTTCCACTCAGCCTTCATGCAAATGTGGCTCCACTTTATATATAATTCTACATTCCTTAATCCCTATCCGACAAGTGTGAGCACACAGAGAGCTAGGATGGGTAGCAAGGTGCAGTGGACAAAAAATAATGGTTCAGTTGTTACTTACTATCTGCCATTTACGGTACGTAGTAATCTTGAAGAAAAGGTGGGAACCGCGTCTTAATATCCATTCGGGGAATACGCATATGTACTAGTTACTCTAAAGTGTTAAGGATGAGGAAGCTTGACTTTAAAGGAAGTGTACCCGCATTTTCATGAAGGAATAGTATAAAACCATAAAGGGGAAAAAATCTCTTCTGTATGCCCGATTGGGATTGAACCCTGATCTGCCCATCATTGGCATTCTAGTCTATTGCTAGAGTGATGCCTTAGACCACACGGCCACCGAATCGGGTTATAAGAATAGTAATAATAATAATAATACTAATAATAATACAAAACATTATTTTCAATTTCCTTTATTTGGGTACTGACCACCTAGAACAGTCCAGCATTGAAAACTACATAAACAACATCTAGAATAATTACATAAGAAAGTAAGAATTATAGCTAAACAAAAATTTTAGTTAGTAAATTGAGACATTGAAGTGAAATGATTAAATTCAAAACCATTGAGGTGATTTATATAAAATCAATAAAAAAACTGTATTCAAAAAGATACATTTTATATTTTAAAATTATTAATTGTATGGGATTTCCTTAAATAACTCTCTCAGTTGGGCTTTTCTTTCATGATAAAATACTAGGCTTATAGGAGTTAATGAGATAAAATAATTTTAGATTTCAAGAGACCCGAAAAGGCACATGTACACCTACATATTTAAGGGCAAATTTAAAAGAAATTCTGCTTTTTAATAATTTCAATTTCCTTTATTATAGTGCTGGCCAACAGTCGTGAGACCTAAAACAGGCCATCACTGAAAATTACACAAGTACTATACAATCACATATAATAACAAAATATAATAAACTCTAATAGCTAAATAATTACAGTAGCCCCATGGCTTCTTTGGTGCTGACTGACAGCTCACAGCTGACTTCTCACAGTCAACATTTAGGTATATACCTAAATTTTGAATGCTAGAAGTGATAGCTGCTAAACACATGTTTTTGCAGATCATATGGTTCGGCGTAGGGATACATAATTTGGTCTGGTAACGTTTCAAAGCCGTCAGTTGTCAGCTGTGAGCTGTCATTCAGCACCAAAGAAGCCATGGGGTTACTGTATATATACTGATGAATAGTTACAAAAAATAGAAAATAATAATAATAAATAAAAATAATAAAAATAACTAAAGAGCAATAATAATAATAATACAATTTTCAATTTAAATTTCCTTTGTTGTGCTGGCCAACAGCCATAAGACCTATAACAGACCTATGATGATGATAATATATAATAATAATAATAATAATAATATAATCACAACGTTTGGCTCACCCTGCCCAAGGTTTGCGAGTAATGAAGTCGGGGGTGTGAGAGGCAGGAAGCGGGTGTATAGTGTATTAACGAGTCAGACGCCGCCACCGCACTTGTAGAGTCAACAATACACTCCACCCCTCTCACCCTCTCCCCACAAGCTAACAGTAGCAGTGAAACGCCTGCACACCGACTTCAACACTGAAAAGGTGGTGGTTTAGGGGATAGAGGGGGTGGGGGATGTTAGCACGCAGAGTTTGTAATCGCTACTCTCCCCAGTAGCTAGCTACTACTTCTTCTCAAACCTACGTGGTGGAGAAGGGGTGGCTGGGTGTTAATTTGGGGGTGTCGTAGTAAAAGCGCACCAAGCGACAGTGCAGTTGGCGTCATTTGGCATCGCGACGCGATAAGCGCTTTGTGCGTTATAAGACTCAAGTCCTTAATAGGAGTTATTCCACTATTTGCAGCGTATTACATAAACTTACATGTATAAAATATAAAATAATTTCCATAATTTTGTAGTTGTTGGCAGTGGCGTGCGGTGACTTTTCTCAAAGAGGACTAGGTTTGAAGACACCTTTCATTATGGGGTTAAAGAGGAATACTCTCCATATAATATACAATATGTTAACTTAGCAAATACACTTTTACAGGTCATAGGGTAGGCAAATTTCTCCCTCCAACCGATTCACAATATTTAGACATGGAATAAACAAACAAATACATAAATAAATAAAACCAAAACTAGGAAAAAAATAAACACATAAATAATTACGTGTATAGTCTTTCATTTTTGTTTTAGCAGAAATGTCTGGAGTTGGCCTACTTTTCATTATTACTTGCTGCTTTTCTTCAAAAGACCCGCCTCGGTGGCGTAGTTGGCTAACGCGCATGTCGTGTTGAGCTCGACTGCTGAGGACGGGGAGATCGAGGTTCGAATCTCGGTCGGGTGAACTGGGG
>CABEEJ010001347.1:135115-149637 GCA_901482245.1 Timema douglasi | reverse complement strand
TAGTCCTTTCCCCGGTAAGAGCCGATAAGACTCGAGCGCTTCCGATGTTAGTTGGGAGAGGGGAAGGGGTCCGCGCAAGCAGCGGGAATATCATTGAGTATTGTGACAGCGCTTCTGATGGTATTGTGTTGTCATTGTAGAGAGGGAAGGGGGTGTGGGGGCAGCGCACAAATAGCTAGAATATCGTTGAGTATTGTGACGCAAATTGTAACTAAGATAGATTTTATTTTATGCTTTTATTTCTCGTTAAAATTTAACTCAAAATAAATAAACTAGAAATGTCTGGGGACTAGCCTAGTCCTACTAGTCCATTGACGGCACGCCACTGGTTGTTGGTAACTATCCACCAACACTGTTGGGCAAGACCAAGGCATGAATCTCGTTCTGTCTGGTTTGCTGTAGCAAGATTCAAATCCCGGTTGGATGTAGGCCTATATTTTCATTATAAATATAAAATAAATGTTTTTGTAAGTATATTTAAAGACGTTTCACTTTGATATCTTCAATATCAAGCTCTAAAATTAAGCTATTTAAACACATAATAAATAGTAAAATTAAAATAACAAACCATAAGATAAAACCTAAAAAATAAATCTTAATATCATTATACTGATAAGATTGATTTAACTTAGATAACTTAACTAAATCAAAATAAACCCCTCAATTGCTTACAGCTCTCCTTCCTTACACACACATGTGGGTACATTTAATCTAATTACTACCTTAATTGTCCTTAACTCATTAGTAAAGAGATGTGAATAGCCCGGACGGATAATAAGACGTGGTGCAAACAAAAGAAAGCGAGAACTTATGGGATATAACAAATAAATTTGTGTCCCTTGAATCAAATTTTAATAACTTTGAATTCATTTGGTGTAGAATTATTAAAAAAGACATATTTTTAAAATAACTATTCATCTTCGTGGAGTTCTTAAAATTTCAATTCACACTTCAATGGTAAGCATCTTAAATCTAATAGATAGAACTGGTAGTACCCAGACATGCACGTGGCTTACCCTGAAAGGTAGCAAGCTTACCGCAAATATGTTTCCACTATGGAGTAGTTGATAAGCGTGGTCAGTATCTGTTTATCATTCCCTGCTTGTGGAAATATATATTATTGGTTTGATACACTTTTGAATAATTTCAAGGAGTTTTTGGATTTTTTTTGTGGATTTAATGATGAATAGGTATATTTTTAAATACTATAAATATTTTATAAATGCTTACCTATTCAAACATACATTTTTCCACGCACAGTTGTCAGCATGAGAAAATAATGTAGGCAACTATCTCTGTATCTTCTTTGTTTGTTTGGTTGGGAAATACACATTTTTAGCAAGGCACTGTAAATAAGTTTGAGAGGGTTACGTTGGTAGGGAATAGCTATAACTTCTGAAGAAGGAATCTGTGAATCAATTTTATGTTTAGCTGAATGCGAGCGTTAGTGATTAAAGGCTTTTCTTTGCATAGTAAGTTTCTAGCATATATTTGATACGTGAGTGTTTGATTTAGTCGTGTGCATTCACTAAGTGTTTTTGCTAATACCTTAAGGTATTTTATTTTATACATTTGAATTTTTAGGTCACGTTGCAAGACATTTTTTGATAATTTTTAGGTCAACAAAGTCCGGGTCTTGTTTATAAAATATGGCCATAATGTAATCTGTCAAGGAGAAACTGCGACTTTTTTAGAATAAGTGGAGTATACTTTCTCAGGTTAAGTTTGTTTGTAAGTATAATGCTGAAATAACATGCATATATGCATACCTAATCATGGCGTTCCCTGACGGGGTGGACAAGAAACTGTGCATATAGCTTAGAAAACAACTTCGTACTTAATCCATCCTTATTAACTTTCTCCACACTTTCTTATCCTTTAAAACTCACTTTGTTTCAACAACATCCATACACTGAGTCTTATATATTATTTTATACTTAAAACTCGTAAGGTTTCTCTTTTTCACACATTCTTCTACAATATCTAGCCACGTCTTACATGGCCTACTCCTTCCTTTTGATCCACAAACTATACTTTCATATACTTGCTTCATCACTCAATCCACACTCACCCTCTCGGAATGCCCAAACCAACGTAGGGTGCTTCTTTCACATTGACCTATTGGATTTCCTTTCAAGCCCCATTCCTTCAGCACCCATCCATTACCGACTCTGTCTATAAGAGTTTTTCCAAATACATTTCTTAGATATCTCATTCCAACTCCATTAACCTTGCTCTTGTGTTTCTCGTGACAAACCCACGCTTCACATCCGTAAAACAACGTTGGTATTAATCCCCTTTAGATACCGCCATATTTGCCTCTTTCGATACTCTTCCATTCTTTACAATTGTCCACGTGCATACAACTACTCTGAGAGGCATTCACCCTTCAACCGATTTCCCCATCTAGCCTTGCATTTTTTTCAAATCATTCTGTCCAGATACACAAAACCATTCACAAAATTACTGACCAAATGTTTTATATTTATACTAAACTGACAATAGTTTCCTGCTCCGTCCTTATCAAAACAATATAACATTAGTTTTGGAGACATTTATAATAAGATCAATTCTGCCTGTCCCCACATTCAAATGATTTAATGCATTCTACAAATCACTTTCATTCTCAGCCATTATTGCGGATTTATCTGCATATAGCAGTACTCCTACATTCACACTGTTCATTTATATACCAATCGCACCCTTTGTGCTTTTAAAGTTTACATTAAGTACCCCAATAAAACTTCAGTTAAAATTCTTTAAAATACACCTTTTCTTTGTTTTTTGTTCTTTCACGAAATATATACATTAGGCATTAGTATACTAACTTCCATTTCTAATCTTAAAGCAGCAGTCTCTTTCCCACCCGTCCTTTCTTATCTATTCTAGTTTGGTTTACACTTCATCATTTGTCGTTCTCAAACCTCTCGTTCGTCTTCCGAGGGAATTTAAACGCTTCTATGTAGTTCAGCAAGACATATTTCTAAATACAGATGGTATGTAAACCTATAAAAAGTGTTTCGTCGTGTTTTTATTTAATTTCCATGTATTTTTAGTTCATATTTTATTATAAAATAATTTTAACGGAATTATTCACTTAAAACTACACATTCGGACTTTAGAAATACTTACACTAAATAAGTAGGGATTAGTAAGGTATAGTTAAGGAAAATGCATCCACATTTTCTTGGAGGAAAGTAGGAAACCATTTTAATAAAAATCAACTAGGTAGACCCCATCGCCGGCAAATCATACCACTGTCGGATTCATACAGGGAGAAACTTTTTTGTTAGTAAAGAAATTTACTAAATTATTATTATTATTATTATCACCGCGTCTTACTACCCGTTCGGGTTATACGCACTTACGCTAATGTGTAATGGTAGGGTGATTGTGAGATGAAATGGAGGACCTACAGTTTAACGTGGAATCCGAACCACGGTGGAGGCCTGGCATTCCCCACATTCACAAGATGTCTTGTCAGAGGTGAAGGAAGGGTTTGGTAATCAGATAAATCTGTGCCAGGACCGAGGATTGAACCCCGGCCGCCAGCATAGAAGTCTGACACCTTACCCCTAGACCGCCAGGTCACCCAAATTTACTAAAACTATTTTATTTATATATTCATACGTCAATGCATGTGAACTTCGGATGCCACTTTTGATATATAGCATAAATATATATCAAAGAGTACTAATACTGTAGTAAAATGTTATCATAACTTGCGGTGAAAAAAATATGTTTTCATCTCCTAAGAGTCTTTCTTCTAGAATCCGACTAGAGATTACTTCTAGGTGAGATAGTCCTATTTAGTTCGCTAACCCATCTTTTTGGATATAATTTTAATCCATCACGTAGGGTGAGGAAGATAGCTAGAGTAACTGTACCTACATTAGCATGAAGAGGGAATGAGAAAATCCTATTATCACATTATGAAAATAAATCCGCGCGCACCCGGCTGAGATTGGGAACTCTCCTTCAATAACAATCGAACATATTGGGAGCTGGATGGTCTAAACTCTGTGACTACTAATGGGTGGTTTGGTGTGGTGGTTGACCGGGCGTAATGAGGTTTTGTTTTAACTTGACAATTTTGGCATCTCATCATTCCCTCTGGTACAGATCTTTGTTAGGAGATAGCTATCGAATGCGTGAGCCAATTTTAAACAAAATTTGTCAGGGAAATTCTTTGAAACTAGATTGAACGATCGATGTATTTACATGGTTTTTCAATGTGAATATCCGTTTCAACATGAAACCCACTCAGAAGGTTTTTCGTTTAAAATCTTATCTCAAGTGATTTGAATGTATAATTTTAAGCAATTGATCAATTACCTAGGATGTACTATTTTTAATTTAGTAATATCTTGAGAGACTGACGTATTAAACTACGCGAATCACATTTATTCTTTATAAATATAAAGTACAATTGAATATATAATAATAATAATTTTTTTTCTGTCTAACTTGATTACCAAGGGAAAATATCATCTTAAATTCCAAGGAGAAATTATAAGAGATGTTTAAACTTGAAATCCAAAGATAAATTTGAAAGACTATAGCTACGACAAGAACAAGACATAATTCGTTTCATGATGTACTTAGAATTTTTTGAATGGAGGGAACGAGGGATACTGTTCACATAACTCTAGCTTAGAAACAATCCTACCAATTTCAATAACAATTTTACTAAATCAACTTGCTTACATGTTTTGGTAAGTCTGTAAACTTAAAACATTTTAGGGAGTGTTAGTGCTAAGCATGTTTAGGATATCCAACATTTGCACTAATCTAAAGCTACAATTTTGTATCATCATACTATCGTTACGGTGGTCTTAATTTATATTTATATTAATTCAAGTTGAAATATTTTCCATAAATTCTCCTTGGATTAGAAATGTATATTTTTCCTTAGCGATCAAGTTGGACCAAAAATTTATTAATATTAAATTCAATCGTACAATATATTCGTCAATAATAATCCTTGCTCAAGTAGCTTAGGACGTCAGTCTCACAATATAATTATATCGATTAAAAAAACGCTTCAGGTACTAAGTATATTTCTTAGAATTTTAGATTAAAGTCACTTGAGATGAGATATTAACCTAGTTGTGTAAAATAAAAATTCATAATTATGATGAATGGCTTCTATATAGTCCACTTAGCTACTCAAAACCCTTTGGACACGCAATCGAATTCCGGCGAAAATCATCCACATTTTGTTTACACGCTTTCAAAAATATACGCTCTAACCTTGTACTGGGTGTTGCCATTTTAGGTTAAGTTAGGTTGCAATTCGTGTGCGGATATAACTCTCTTAGTTATGTTCCCGAAGCTTTTAAATTGAAGCGATTCGCTTGTTTTTAGCCCTGTTTATTACCAAATTGCCTTCCGTCGCTCGTGCAAGTTTTCCCTCCTAAACTTCTCCGAGGCTCGTATACCTCCTTTTAGTTCATGCTACCTTGGTATATACTGCTCCGTGATAATGCTCTTTTATGTAGCTCGCGCGCGGACTTGCAATCTTGGAAAGTGCGTGTTGTTTGTGTACAGCTCACGCATAAAACATGTATTACTTTATTTATTGTTCTTGTCATGTACAGCAACGTACAAAAGTACGTTGAAATAATTTTTATGTGTGTTATGTGTGTACAGCTATATACAAAACTGTATTTTTCATGCATTTTGTGTTCAGCTACGTGCAAAATTTATTGCATTATTTATTTTGTGTGTGTGATGTACAGTTACATAAAAAAAAGTTATAAGCTCTTTTTTTTGTGTGTGTGTCAGGCTTGTAATAGTCGGGATTACCAGAAATCAGGATGTTGAAATTTGAATCTCCACCGAGGGGTTTCCCACATGTAATTTTTCACTTTGATATTTCCATTCACTTCCCAGAACAACTAAAGTAGTGAGAAGAAAATTTCCTATAAATTACCCCCACAATCCATATCCCTTGGATGGAGCTGTTAACAGATTTGGTAATATTCACATTGTTGTGCGGGGGGACTAAATGATGGGCTCGCCTAATCTGGTTTTACCGGTGACGCATAAGACTAATTTCTTACCCCAGTTAGGTTTACTTCGAGGGTGTTTTTGTCTAAAGTGTTTCACTTTATCGTTCTACAGAAGTTAGGCTATATTTCCTTTCTCATCACCACCCCACTATCGTAATTAAAATGTGTGTTAACTACTACTACTACTACTACTACTACTACTACTACTACTACAAAATGTCGGAATAAAAAAACCCAACGGAAAACCTGTATTATTGGACGTACTAATTAAACTAAAATGTAAAGCTGAGAAATTTGGTGCGTGGGAAATAATTTCTCTCAAAGCTGTACCCCAGAACGAGAGTAATGAAAGTTTGAGGGTTGACTACTCCTCCAGCTTTTCACTTCCTCTGCTCTTACGTCATCTGCTTTTACTAGGAAAAACTAATTACTACGCCTTACAAGTTAAATTAAGGCTTTGCCTCCTTAAAAGTGTGTTCCTAAGAGATACTAGTAATCTACCCTCACGCTTACAATATCATACTTTTGTCTTAGTTCAAAAGCAAATTAAATAGGTAGTAGCGGCAATCCCCACCCAAACTTTCTCCTCAAACTCATATCTTAATGCGTTTTAAAAACTTGCTTAAAAAAAGTATACATTTGTTAGCTAGGCACCCAAACAAAGATGTCAATGTCATCTCGTCTGGTGTTTCAGGGCTCAAATCCCAGTTGTGTCCCCTTAGGGTCTTTCTCCCCCCCCCCCATATGGGTTTTCCCCTACTCCCTCCGTGCAAATGCGTGTAAACTTCTTTCAAACTTTACCTTTCATATTATTATCCCATTAGAGTAAATACGTGACTATCCCGGACGGCTGATAAAAGGCTAAACACAAAGAATCGCATATTTTTTATATTAATGATAGAAAATTATTAAGATTATTTTCCAAAAAGACATATGTAAAATTAATTTTTGCTAGTAATAAGAATATTTTCTCCTTCAAAACTAAGCCAAAATTCGCGTTATCCTGCACATTATCTTGGTCGGTAACATGTATATCTACCCAAATAAAAATACTAGTTATGGCAACAATATTTATCAATTTTGTAGTTAGAGTTTCCCCATATACAGTGATTAAATGATGACCAGGAGACTGGCAGTTGTATCTGCCTCATTACTGGCAGTACGACCTAAATCCATTGATGTATCGTAATATTATTATTATTATTATTATTATTATTATTATTATTATTAGCACCGCGTCTTACTACCCGTTCGGGTTATAGCCTACGCACTTACGCTAATGTGTAATGGTAGGGTGATTGTGAGATGAAATGAAGGACCTACAGTTTAACGTGGAATCCGAACCACGGTGGAGACCTGGCATTCCTCACATTCACAAGATGTCTTGTCAGAGGTGAAGGAAGGGTATGGTAATCAGATAAATCTTTGCCGGGACCGAGGATTGAACCCCGGCCACCAGCATAGAAGTCTGACACCTGTATCGTAATAATAATTCTCTAGTAAAAGTAGTGATACGTCTATATAATTTTTTTTATAACTGCTTCTTACTACCACTTTAGATTATACGCATATATGATAATAACTTAAATGGTGTAGTGATGAGGAAGGAAGCACTTTAGAGGTTCTCTACCGGCATTTGCATGAAAAGAGAGTAGGAAACCATTCATGAAAAAAAAAAACCACCCCCATTAGACCCGACCAGTATTCAATCCATGATCTCCTCACCATCAGAAGGCCAGTCTAACATGAGGGTGACGTCTTTACACCGTTTGTCCAATTTAATTGTGAACTTGTAGTAGTTGTATCGGTAGATTAAGGAAATAATGTTACATTTAGTGTTTTAAAATCTTCTTTCTTAAGTACCCAAATGTTGTCACACTTATCAAAAGACTGCGGATTTATATGCACGAAAAACCAGTAAAATACGTATGCAAATATACACTTAAAACTAAATAAATTTGCGAGAAAAATAGTAAAATATTCACACCAAAAATAAGGCAAGGTTTTCAATTAAAATGGTATAAATTCATTTTTTACAACAGCTTATTGATTGTGGTTCTGATTACATTTAAAACTAGATAGTTCTCAAGAGTATTAGAAATGAAACGATTCCGGGCTATCACTTAAAATATTCTTGTATATTGAAAAGCTTCTCTCTACATCACAAGTGGAACTTAAAGCTGGTCATCTCAGTTGGAATACACTCTGTTTTTTTTTTTTTTTTCTTCCTTAGTATATTTTTCCCGAAGAACTTGGTTTATTGTTTTCAAAACACGAGGCCTGCATTTCTTTTCAATATGTTTTGAAATATATTTGCAATGGCTCTCCCAGCTGTATCCGGCACATAACTATTTGATTATTTCTGGAACAGCTCCAAAGATTCCGATGACTGTAAACCTCGAGTTTCAAGCTTGGCGATGGTGTCGCGTCAAGAAGTGTGTCTGTATGAATTCAAGCTTAATCTTAAACTCCTTTCTCTCACAAGCGCTAGTTGTAGGTTTGGTGCTGGCTTCATCTTCAGGATTCAGCAAACTCAAGACATACAACCACCCAGTCACACCAATTTTCCCTTCCCCTTCGGTCTCAATTTCGACTCTCAGATTCCGTCTTCCGAAATATCGGCGAAGGTTTGACATCTCGCCTAACGACCTTCGTTGACCTTTGCGCTAGCTACCTGAATCATTGAACGGGGTCATTTGCGAATAACCTATATGAACTGGGTTAAGTGACTACCTATGTTAATGGTTCTATATGTTTGCTAAGAATTGAGGACATTTTATTTTAAATTGTTAAAATATGCATTTTCACCTAAGTATAAATTAACATACGCCATAAAACTGGTTAGTTTTGTTATATGTCACATAACATTAATGTATTTAAAGCTTCCATATAGATAAGAGCGAAGCAAAAAAGAAAATCCATATACAGTATGTGAAGTCCGAAACCTAATTATCAGCGAACAAGCCGCATCGACTCCACTAGTAAGTGAGAAGGTGAACCATGGCCGTTTCTAGCGTCGGAACGGCGCCTGTAAAAAGAGCTTCTCGGTACGTAGCTAATTGGACACCAGGAAGTGTTGAGGAAGAAGGAAGAGGTTGGGCGTAAACTAGGGGGGATGGGGGTTAAGCATCCCGCTTTCGGAACCGTTGGAAGGCTCCGGCGCTGAAATGGGGAGTTTTTGTGCCTAGTTAAAAATATGTATGTTCTCTGAACGGCGTTAAACATTTTTATGAAATATATTATGTTGAACAATCCTACAACACAAAACTTATTAAAATTTGCACTAGGCCAACATATTACATTATCTCTCTACTGAGCTAAGAGTCATGAGTTCTTTTCTCACGCTGCCGAAAAATGTTTAGTGAATAGAAAATCTCATCGGGGTCCGCGAGAACTAAGTTCCAGGATAATATTCTAGTCTTGTGACGGTAAAGCTTTAACCTGGCAGTGTGTAGGTGTGTATTATGGCTGATTTCCTAGACGTCCCTCTCTCTCCACGCACATGCGGATACATTTCCTATAAATTATACCTTAATTATCTCTAAGCCATTGGTGCAATTAAACTGCGAATAGCTCGGACGGATAATAAGATACGACGGAAAAATAAATAAAAATGGAGTTGTTTTTAGTATAATTAATAATAATAGAAAATGCCCAGGCCTCCATGAACAGTATATAATAAATAGCTCTTGGGTTAAACGTACAACTAAAAATATGAAGAACTACCACTAATATTTGGTTGTTGTTTGTTAGATAATTTCATCATACAAAGTCTCTAATAGCCAGCACACCACCACTAAAACAGCACCAATAAACACACACACACGACTGCTAAATTAACCTATGGGTGGCCTTCTGCTAAGCCGAAACACATGCCATACCTCAATCATAAATGTAACAAGTACATTTAATACAGACGGAACAATAAGAACCAATATTTAAACTACACTCGTTTATAAAATTGGACGATCACAAATATTAGCACTTCACCACCACAGGCATTTTCTGCATTTACAAAACACAACGTTCACTAAAATCAAAATTGGCAGTGGTCCCAAAAAACAAACAAAAAACCTACAATTGAATGCATGGTCCTGTTTGCCAGAGATATTTCGGCAGCTCCCTCTTTATAACGGGGTAGGGGGGCTCTTAAGATGTTTCTATTGCAGAGTGCTCAGCTATTCAACCCCCACCCCTACTCCCTTTTCCTTTTCCGTGGCATGGCATCCCACTGACTATTAGTTCCCCAGAGAAATTACTACCGCTGACTATTAGTCCCGCTGAGAAATCACTACCAAGGTATGCCACTGTATGAGGTGATAAAATATTTCTCTAGCTTCAAGCCTTATAAAATAATTTAAATGTGAATTAATGAGATGTAATTTCATTATTATTAAGAGACACGGTATATAGTTAACACGAAAGGTAAATGTGGTCCATCCCACATGTATAAAAATTGTTTTAATAGCTTCTGTAACTGTCCCTTAAGTTATTTCATACATAAATCTGATTTAGGTTCATTGACATGTCTTGAAATTAATTACATAGGTTCAACGACCTATCGTCTGTTTAGATCACTCTCCGTTAAGTTTATGTAACCTAGCTGTTGATTAGAACAGCATGATACACACACAGCAGTCACAAAGGTCTTGAAATTACCCCCACCCCACCTATACTCCCAACTACGCCTTCACCATTGTGCTAGTTAGGAATTAATTTTCAAGTAATTGCACCAGAGTAGCAGCAGATATTGGGGTTCAATTCCTGGTTGAATACTTTAAGCAAGAGGTAAGGTAGGTGCTAATTGGTCACTCCTACTTTCTCCTTTAGAGGTCTGGTAAGTTAACTTAAAATTCACTTTTTCTTTCCTTTGTAAATTGTGGCTAGCTCCTGTTTTTTTTTTAAATTTAAAACTCATTGGATTAATTTATTATAACTTAGACACCCAAGTATAGTTTGTCCAAATAAAAATATGTAAACACCTTTACACGTGATGGATATGACTAAAACCTTATTGATCACAGTATCAGATAGGGTCAAGATCGTCGAGAGGTTCCTTAAATGGCGGGGTAACTACTTCTTAAGGACTTTGCTTTAAACCTCTTTGGAGTTTATAATTTTAGTTTTCAATTTGTGAAATCAGGTGTTATAAGACGGGTTATAATTCTATTACGGGTGTAGTACAAGGTGCTTATCACACTCACTCAAGCTAAGTACTTATTAATTTTTAATTTTATAACAAAATAAACTATAATTTACATCAGGGAAATCCTGCTAAACGGGCTTAATGAATTACATAAACTAATATGTTCACTATAAAGACATGCCCTCAGTTCAATTACATGTCTGGGGACATATTTTCTTTAGTATGTATTAATCCACCTCTGTGGTCTAGTGGTCAAAGTTCCTGGCTACAAATACAGAGATCCCAGCTTCAATACCCGGTGCTTCCAGATTTTTCTGTAAATCAATGGGTCTTGAATGGAGTCAACTTAACCTCGTGAGGACATGAGAAACTACTTGAACAAAAAAAAAGTATCAGCTCCGGTCTATAAAAATGAAACTAACGACCAGAGTGTCCGTTGTGCTGATCACATGGCTCCCTATATCAGCAAAGGTTAGCACTATCATCACCAAAAGATGGCAGCCGCTCAGTCGGTATGGTTTGATTTCAGACTGATGCCATGGAGTATTAATTGATTACAATCACCGAGCATTTTCTGTGGCTTAGCTTAATCTGCCACTGCAGCTTGCTCAATACTTCAGCATTGTTGGTTGAGCGTTCATGTTGGTTGCGCGTTTGGCCACTTAGCTAGGAGCTCGGGATTTGATTTCTGGTTGAGTTTAAAATGTATCATTATGAATGGTGTGTTTCACCTTTATCTAAAATGGCTAATTAAACTTCCTGAAGTCTGATTGATGCTATAGTATTAAAATAGTTTAGGATAATTATTCAATAGGCAGATCACAATATGTAGCCTACTATATTGCGGGTATTTGTGATGTGTTGATTTTCCACTCTTTTTTTCTATACCCATTCATATAATATATTATATACACATACCTTCCCTTTACCACTTTCTTCCATTCTAATTCACGTTTTTCTTTGTCATCTTACCCTCCTTCCTCTCTTACTCTTTCCTTTTTTCCCCTCACTCATTCATCCGTTCACTTCACACATTCCCCCTTTCCTCTCGCGCATTTATACTTTCACTTCACACATTCTTCCTTTCCTCTCACGCATGCCTCCTTTCACTTAACACATCCTTCCATAACCCTCGCACATTCCTTTTTTCCCCTCACTCATTCATCCGTTCACTTCACACATTCCCCCTTTCCTCTCGCGCATTTATCCTTTCACTTCACACATTCTTCCTTTCACTTCACACATTCTTCCTTTCCTCTCACGCATGCCTCCTTTCACTTAACACATCCTTCCATAACCCTCGCACATTCCTTTTTTCCCTTCACTCATTCATCCGTTCACTTCACACATTCCCCCTTTCCTCTCGCGCATTTATCCTTTTACTTAACACATCCCTCCTTTCCCCTGGCACATTCCTTTTTTCTCCTCACACATTCCTCCTTTCCTCACACGCATTTATCCTATCACTTCACACATCCCTTCTTTCCCCTCACACATCCCTTTATTTCCCTCGCACATTCAGTTTTTCCTCTCACACATTCCTCCTTTCCCTTAAAACATTACTTCTTTCACCTCACACATTAATCCTTTCCGATCACACATTCCTTATTTCGCTTCACACATTCCCCCTTTCCCCTTCATCCCTTCTTTTCATCCCCAATTAGTTTGTTCCCTAAGTGTGCTTTGTTACTATTCTTAAAATGTCATCATTTTATTAGGACAGTGTGTATACTCTCACATGCCAGACTAAACAATTATCAACGATTCCATTATGATTTCAATCTGTCTGATTGTTGTATTTAGTTTTTACAGAGATTATGTCATTTGCTTTTTGTTCCGGCTCCATAATCCTATCAATGCTTTTCTATAGTTTGATGGAATTTAGCGCATCACACAAATTGAATGCATAACATTCTAATTATTTTCAGATACACAAAGTATAGAATTTATAATATTAGATACTTATTTCGGAAAAACAAAACACAAAATTTTATTCTACATATTTATAATTTCTTTATAACTAAAAATAATACTGCCTCTATGGATAAGTACTGGAGCATATGGCTCTAATAATACAAGACAACTTTTCGGAGATAATATTTAATACTGTATTTATTTATTTGTGTATTTGGATTTATTTTAATGTGAATAACAAATTAAGATTGTTTTACTGTGAGTAAAAGGTCCAGAGTTCAATCCCTTTATCACGCACATTTTATAAGATAGAATATTTTAGTTTAGTCTTAACAAATTATCTTTAGTAAACTTGTTTGCATCAACTAACTTATGAGTTAAAGTAATACTTATTCTATTTTATTTCCCAAAGTAGATGTACAACTCTCCTTAGAAAAATAAACCTTTTAAATAAAAGCCCTACTAATGTTTTACTTTTTTTAAATCACTTTAATATTCTTAATCATGAAAACAAACTATATTTTTAGTAAGATAATTTCAATAAACATAAAAAAGAACATTATGAATTAAGAGTGCGACCTACCCGAGTAATAATTCGCTTTACAGACGTCAATAAATCCAGACTTATTAAAGAAGTATTTTGCTATTTCAAAATATGTTTCTTACCGAATTGGATGTAAAATAACTATATTAATATACCCCAATATAACTTAACCTTTCATTTTAAGTTTTACGAGCTGATTAAAATTCATAAGAATCTGAAATTAGCTCATTTTCAGCGACGTTTCACGCGAAATGTCGCTGTTTTTAGATCAGAGTAAATAGTTAGAAATATAGATTTAGGCTTCTGGTTAACATACTCACAAAGGAACACTCAAAAGATAACTGAGGATTGCACGAGTGGTTTAGAAACTGAATAACTGCAATTCCCATTAGAAATAAGGTGACCTGGTGGTCTAGGGGTAAGGTGTCAGACTTCTGTGCTGGCGACCGGGGTTCAATCCTCGGTCCCGGCATAGATTTATCTGATTACCAAACCCTTCCTTCACCTCTGACAAGACATCTTGTGAATGTGTGGAATGCCAGGCCTCCACTGTGGTTCGGATTCCACGTTAAACTGTAGATCCTTCATTTCATCTCACAATCACCCTACCATTACACATTAGCGTAAGTGCGTATAACCCAAATACTGGCGCAGTAGATACATACATTTTAATTTTCTATGCATATTATACTCAACAGTTTATGAATATCCGTCACGGGCGTTACATAATTTGAGCAAGATTATTTTATCTTCATTTAAAAATCGTCTGGTCAAATACCACGGTGCTTATGACGGATATTCAAGAACTGTTGAGATTACCATGAGTAAAAAATTAAACTAAATGTATCTTCTGAAGTAATATTTTATTTATTTTTACAAAACAGATTGGCATAAAAAAGGGAAA
>CABEEJ010001347.1:93197-129176 GCA_901482245.1 Timema douglasi | reverse complement strand
ATGAAGTGGAGGAACTAAACCATAGAATTAAGTGATCTTTATCTGAAAAGGGGATTAAATCAGCTTTCGTGGAGGAACTAGAACACGCCCCATTGTATCACACACTCTATTCACTCAAATACTTGTAAATTTCATATAAAGTTACATCTGACTCATACCTGCCCTTTTGGTGTAGATATGTGGAATAATACATGGAGGGGTAGAGTAAAAATATGTGAGCACAAGGAATAAGATAATGTTTATGCTTTTATGTAGCTTTTGGAATACAGTAGGGGTTATGGGAAGCACCGAAAACTTCGACTTCGTTCCTATTTCTTCTTCTTCTGGATTTGACAAACCACGTGAATAAATTGAAAACTTAAAAAAAAAAAAAATTGTGTGACGTTATGTACTCTTCGTTTACCCTAAAATGTATCAGACATACCTCGACGGATTACACCAGGACCATATCTAATAAGATGTGTCATAATGAAATAATACAAGGTAAGCTCGCTACCTTATAGATACCACAAATCAATGTTCACATGACAAATATCTAAAATAATTAATACCCATGTTGTTATAATAACTAGATCTATAAGTCAACAAGACAACTTTTGTATTTTATATGTTATGATTAAAGCTATAAAATTATATTTTTTTTTTCTGTGAATCTATGGGTCTGGATCGGAGCCAACTCAGCCTCGTGAGAATATTTGAAGAGCTACTTGAATATAGGAGGTAGCTACTCCAGTCTAAAAAACTGAGATTAATGGACGGAAGGTTCTTTTTGTTGACAAAATGTCACCTTCTATCCACAAATGTTGGTACTATCTTCGCCAACATGTGACGACAGCTCTGTCGGTATAGCGCACTTGTATGTTGACGCCATGGTTTTTTTTTCTTTTACAATTTGTTTGGATCAAACTTTTTTTTTAACAATATTAAAACTTCTATTTACTATCATGAATATTTTTTAAAATTCGATTCATATTAGATTCAAATTAAAAAAAAAGTGGAGCTTGCACACTCATAGCTTAGTTTCTATTTTGATATATAGTTAGTGACCTTTCACCAAAGTTGGCTACCCCGCAACAGTTTCTCAACATTTTAAATTGTTCATAATGTAAAACTTTAAACGGTATACGTACGGCTTTGTCTGAATACTTTACCATTCATTTTGGCTTATAACATGTTTTTAAATTAAAGACCTCTTCTTAAATATCTAATAATGTATGAACGTTTGGCGTTAGTTTCAGCGTTCTAGTAAGCGGCCCCCTTAACTTTACTACTTTATGGGCACTTGGTCAACAATTTCATTGCCCTTAGGAATTCTACGTTCAACTTGGCATCTTGTCGAAAGTGGCGCGGGTGTGCCAATACACACCATACTCTCTCCACTGGGCATTACAAATTATATTTCTGAAGCACACTGGATAGTCAACGAGTACATACAATTATGTATATTTTTTAATTCGCACCTGTGGTCACCTGGACAAAGGTGTTAAGTTCGTCTAGTCGGGTTTCCTGGTGACGAAAAGGTTAGGCCTTATATTCCGGGTGGGTGTAGGCTAGCTGAGGTTTTTTTTTCTCAAAGTGTTTTCCAACTCTCCCTCCGTGAAAATGAGGGTATATTTTATTTATTTTTTCCTTACTCATCCCTACTCCATGAGTTTATTGTTGTCTCTATGCCTTATAATATGTTCGAGCTATCCGTATCTAATTACAATAATGAAATAGGTATGAGAAAGGAATAATTGAGAGGAAATGTACTTTAATTTGCTTGGAAGGAGAGTGAAAAACCATTTTGGCAAAACCACCTTCAGTACGCCCAGCAGGGATTCGAACCTGACCTTTCCTTCACTGGCAAACCAGACCAGATGAGAACAAATATCCACCTGGCCACAGATACGAATAATTAATTGTGGGGTTATATTCGGATAGCCCAGGAGGAGGAAAGCAGCACACACACAATTTTAAAATTACTTTCGAATCAAGACTGTAATACACTTCAGTGAACGAATCCTCTAAGGCATCACTTTGGCAATAGACTAGAATGGCGATGACTGAAAGATCGGTGTTCGATCACAATCATTTGTACTGTGGATAGTTTCTCCCAAATATTTTTCCACTCTTTCACCACGAAAATTCTGGTACACTTAATTTCTAAATTAATTATTATTTCCCAGAATCATTGTGGTCCCCTATTTCTACTCTCTTCAACTCTTATTTCACCAAATTCACTGTAAATTGGTTTCCCCGGCGCAGAATTTAACGCAATCTTAAGTAGTTTGTGTGCAATATTATAAACAGTTTTTTGTGTGTTTTTTAAATTTTAATGCATGGGTGGAGGACGGTAAGAATTATTAAGAGAGTGTTAAAAGTGGGGTGGCCAATTAACATGTACAAAGGGTGGACAAATCTTTAACGTTGGCCCTGCGTAGGTTGTGGGCATCCCTACCTTTCAGCAGCACATTGGGACATGATTCGGGGAGTAAAAATCGGTGGGTATTTGTGCCGTATTTCATCGGTGACGTAGTCATAACTTTCTTTCTGTCTCTCTTTCTCTAGTTTTACAAAATGTGGAAACCACGCCGATTTTTATTTTATCCCCGCGCAAGTTTTTCTCTCCCCTTTAAACCCCCACGTGACACGTGTATCACATCAAGATAAATGACCGCCCGTTATGGGCCTCATCTGCGTAAAGAATGGCAGTNGGGAGTTTCCCCCCCCCCCCCCACCCCCTGGGTGGAGGGCTCTTCGTTCATTTCACTCACTTATTTGATCAAGATAATGTCAATTTATCGAGGGAAGTGTTAGCTGCAGCAAACAATATTTTCGATTTGGCAGTTTCTGAAAGGGTTATCAATTTGAGACTAAGCCGTTAAAAAAAAATCAAAAATACACATTTACGCTGGGAATTAAAATTAGTTTAAGGAACAAACCATTTTTCTTACTTTTAAACCTGATTTGGAACCAGAAAGGTGGCTGACTGGTCAAAAACACTAAATTGTATCCAAACTTTGTTATCATAGTGGGTGTTTGAATCCTGCAAAGTGCAATAAGGTTTTTATTATCATTTGACTTACCTCCCTACCCACACATTATGTTTCCCCCCAATTTTCTTTCATAAAAATGTGGACTCATTTATCTACTTCTTAAATTGTATTTGTATGGTTTGTGGGTGACAGTGATGTTGGGGTTAAAATTGTGGACTCTCCTATATATTTGGTCACTTTTCCTATCAAAAAATGCTGTTACATTACCTCTAAGTATCCTTTTTCCATCTGTAACTCCTTAATGTAAATATGAAAATTAATATGAGGAAGTAATTTAAAAAAATCTGAAATTCATATCAAACAAATAATATAAGCTTATCTCGGAAATAACGTGATTTTTTACTCTCGTTATTGTAATAAATGTTCCATTATATGCAAAAATAGGTAGATTCACTCGCCCACCTCACCGACAAAACATTATTTTCAGAGATAGTGGGAGAGGGTGGGAAAGCATAAATGATAACCGAATCTCGACGTGTGATCATATTTTACGTTCTCGCAGTCAGCAGGGAAAAAATAAAACAAAGGGGGTAATAATACAGTAGAGGTAGTTTATTATTCTACCTCAATTTTAGTTTCTAATGATAACATATAAGGGATCAAGTCAACCACGTAAAAATCAATGTTGTCGACTTTCTACCCCTTATTTTGTGTGTGTTGATTAGTACTTTCAACACCTAGGTTATTAATGTCTTAATACAAGGGCTTTGAGATTAAGAGGCAGACTTAGAGGAAATTCTCCTGAACTGGCAGAGGGCGGAAAAACCTAAGGGATAAATAACGTGTGGAAAACTCCAGCAATACTTAACCCTTAGAAAACGCCAAATAAATTTCATCCGTGGAAAACACCATCGACATTTTACCGTGGACAAACACAAGATACATTTCACCCGTGGTAAGCCCCAGAAGAATTTTACCCGTGGACAAGGCCGTAGCCGAGAGGAGGTTGGGGGTTCAAACCCTCCCTAAAATTTTATGAACAAAATATATATGGCTTTATTTTATTTATGGTTTAAACAAAATCAAAATTAAGATAAAGATAAAGATACAAATTAGGGGGATGTGTTGCCATAAAATCACTTCAGAGAATGCCTAGAGGTGTTTGTCATTTATAATTTTTTCTGTCCTTCGGCAGTTAGGGGGTTATATTACTATAAAAAACACTTCAGATAATTTCTAGAGGTGTTCAATATTTAAAATTTTCCTAGCCTTCGAAAGTTATGTTATTATGTTGCAAAAAAAAAAGCACTTCCTATAACTTATAGAGGTGTTTAGTATTTATAATTTTTCCTGGCCTTCGACAGTTGTGGTGTTATGNTGGTTTTATGTTGCAAAAAAAAAAAAAACCACTTCAGATAGCTTTTAGAGGTGTTTAATATTTATAATTTTTCCTAACCTTCAGAAGTTATGGTATTATGTTGCCAAAACAAACCAGTTCAGATAGCTTCTAGAGGTTTTTAATATTGAGAATTTTAGGAGGTTATGTTGCCTTAAAAGACACTTCAGAGAGCTTCTAGAAGCGTTTAATATTCATAAATTTAGTAGCCTCTGGCAGTTAGGGGGTTATGTTGCCATAAAAAAACACTCCAGATAGCTTTTAGAACTTTTTATTATTTATATTTTTTTAGCTTTTGGCAATAGGGGGATATGCCCACCAACCCCCGCCCCCCCACCTCTAAAATTATTGGCTGCCTACGGCCTTGCCCATGGATAACACCAGCGACATTTTACCCGTGGACAACCACCATATACATTTTCCTAATGTCAAGCCCAAGCGACATTTAACTAGGTAAACTCCAGTGGCATTTCACCCTTAGAAAACACCGACATTTTGCCCGTGGAATACACCAGTGGCATAACATCCATGGTAAGACCCAGCAACATTTCAGCTGTGGAAAACCTCAATAATATTTCATTTGTGGAAAATCTAATTTACAATACACCTTTGGAAAATTTCAGTTAAATTTAATTGGTGGACAATCTCAGTTAAATTTAACCAGTGGAAAACCTCAATTACATTGCACCTGTAGAAAACCTAAGATACATAAATCACCCGTGAAAAATACAACAGCTATATCACCCATTAAAAATCCCCGTGAAAAACCTGAGGGACATATTAGCCCTGAAAAATCCAAAGGACATATCACCCATGTAAAACCCAAGAGACACATCACCCATGGAAAACCCGAGGGACATATCAGCACTGAAAAATCCAAGGGACATATCACCCATGAAAAACCTAAGAGACACATCACCCATGGAAAACCCGAGGGACATATCAGCACTGAAAAATCCAAGGGACATATCACCCATGAAAAACCCGAGGGACATATCACCCATGAAAATTCCGAGGGACATATCAGCCCTGAAAAACCCTAGGGACACATACCCTATGAAAAACCCGAGAGAATATACGATAACATTGTTACGTTAAAGTGACCAATTTTTTCCAATTCGATCCTAAATCAGTCTTTAGAAAGCACGATGATCTTTAAGAGGCCAATCAAAATTACAAAATGTCTGTGTAGCGAGCACTTTAGTGAAGTTAGGAGGAAAGGAGGGAGTAGATAATAGATTCAAGGGAGAAAGGATCCTTAATCCACCCTATAAGAATACTTCTCGCACACCTTGCTGACAGGACTGAGAGAATCTATTATTAATAGATTATTACGCGGTGGGAGGGAAGTGACAAAGAATAAAGTGGAATAGCGGTGGGAAGGAGATTAATTTAAAGCAATCTATAGCCATAAGAGGCAAGACAGGAAATATATTGACGGTTTTTGTTGAGCTAAGTGGTAGGTCAACACACATCCTCCCATCAAAGTCAGGTATTGTAAAACATTGGTTGTGACAAAACTGCTCAATGTACTTGGAATTGGTTTTCACAATTAAAAGTAGCTTGTATTATTCTAGTGAAGTGTAGCGGTATCATTTTTAGTATAAATTACACTATATCGGGAAAATTGTAAAGTTTGCGGCCACGCGCTATTTTACTATTCATCATTTCAATAACGTACGTAAACAAAATTGGTCTTTACCACAAAAAGCATGATTAATTTTTAATCAATTCTCCTAGTTTTTTATTTAGTGATCTATTAATTATTTATATATTTTATAAATACATAATTATTCAACTATAATAATTTATATTAAAGTATTAATATTGGAAAATGGAAATTATACTTCGCTAAATACCTTTTCTTATTTTATTTGCATTGTTATCATTTATTAATGTAGCTATAAGATCTACAAATTTATTTTAAGAACGACCATTTGAAACATTCAGGATAAAGTAGTGTACTACAACATGTAGGAATAACATGAGCTACATGTATCGGCTCGCAACCTTCTGAGCTCTTCCAGGCGCTACCACGATCCTTGTGAAAATCACGAGATAAAAAGTAGTACCATAGTCGCGATTATCCTGTTTTTGATTATGCGACCCTCTGTATTATCCAGCCCGGTCCTCGGTGCTAGCAAGTGCGTTTTAAAATAAACCTGTACATATCCAATAGTCATTAATAAAATATAATCGATCGCAAACGCCTTACAAATGTTACATTGGAGACAGCATAACTGCTATGCGTTCGGTTGGCGTATAATACAGTACTATTTCAGTCTTGGTCGGTGTAGATAGCAGCACTGTTTTGATTTGGCCGGAAACGGAAGCTATGTCAAAGGAGGTGTGCGCGAGGCGTAGCTACATGACACAAACCAATTCTCAAAATTATTTACACTCGGATTCCGTATTATTCGGCCCGGAATTATGCCACTTTAGGCTGAATAATCACTACTTTAATTCTAAAAGTTTTGAAACTTGAAAACATTGCTACCTATTTGAAATACACTATGGCCCTTTATGACCCTAGGATAGAGTTAGCATTATTCAGGTTGGGTTCCCGAGCACACCGACGTATCGAGATTTAGGGTCTTTGCTTGTTTCTTAACAACTATAAATATTATTTTTACATTATTTAATTATAATCATTTAGTTAAAAAGTTAAAAGCACAAACTGGTCATTATTTTACGTATGTATAAGACGCTCAAGTGGATTTTGTTGCACAGTTATGTGACGTGTGTGGGTTTTCCTATTATTATTGAAATTTAAAAAGGGAGGCTGCATTTCGATACCAACCGGCTTGTGAAAACTGAATTATTATTGTGATTTTGCCAATTATACTAGAGAGTGCGAGAGTGGATTATTATTTTGTCTTTTAAATTTATTTCCATTTGAATGTAAACTTTTAACTTAATTTGCTTGTAACTAAACTTTATTTTGCATTAGTACTGGGACCCACTTCGGTGGATGCGTGGTCTAACGCTCTACTCTCGCAGTAGACTAGACTGCCGATGATGGGGAGATCGAGGTTCGAGTCTCGGTTGGTTGTACTGAGGGTAGTTTTTCCAAAATGATTTTCCATTCTCACTTCACGCAAATACGGTCACAATTCATCTAAATATAACATTACTAATACACAAGCGTTGAGCCCAAACGGGTAGTAAGACGTGGTGCTAAAAAAAAAGAGAGGGATTACTGATTAACACGAGTAAATAACTATTAGAATTTAATTTAAATTTGCAATTGACATAGTTAATGCTTCCAGCCTTTAGCTTGGGTCACTTTTTTATTCAAGACTTAAATATATCACTTTTGGCTTGCTGTTCTATCGTAGCTTTACATGCTTTATAATCTAACATAAGATTAGGACAGGCACAACATCCAGTCCCCGGTCATCAACTTATCAAAGTGAGAGGGTAAACCCACATTTCACAAATGATGAATTTTTTGGCCACGCCAGGGATCGAACCCGGAACCCTTATCTTAGTAAGCAGACACACTACCGACTGAGCTAAGCTGTCGGATAATAAATTACGGAGGTTGCAGTTAGTAGCTAAACAACTTTACTTGCGTCGTACTTTTTATACATTTTTCATGTACTTTGATATTATTTACTACCCAGATTACGGACAGCTATTAATTTTCTCTTTTCCCTGCGTCTTACTAACTGTCTGGGCTATAAATTACTTTAGTTTCACAAATGGTGTATGGATGAGTAAAATAAAGAGCTTAGGGGAAATGTACTTGTATTTATTTCTAGAGTGAGAACTGTTTAGGAAAAAATACGCTTAGTACATCCGGCTGGGGCTTAGAGCCCCAACCTCCCTGTCACAAGGATGGGTCCAGGGGCAATTGTCAGTGGGGGGAATTGGTTTTTTATAAGGCTCCTTCAAGTATAAATTTAATAATTTAAATCAAGATTATAATTTTAAAATGTTAATAGTAGTAATAGTAATATTATTTCTAATTTATCAAAGTAGTTTTAGTTAGTAACCGTAATGGTAAAAAAAAGGACTTTTAATAAAAAACACAATTTTGATTAACAAATTTGTAGTTTTAATACAAATAAACATAAAACAAAAACTTACTGTCACAATAAAAAAATGTGTACATGGGCCTAACATGTTTCAGTATTAATAGAAACAAATGGTGACTTGGCGTTCTAGGGATAAGGTGTCAATACATCTGTGCTGGGGTCCGGGGTTCAATTCTCGGTCTCGGCACAGATTTAGCTGATTGCCAAACCCTTCCTTCACCTCTGACAAGACATCTTGTGAATGTGGGGAATGCCAGGCCTCCACCGTGGTTTGGATTCCACGTTAAACTGTAGGTCCTCCATTTCATCTCACAATCACCCTACCATTACACACTAGCGTAAGTGCGTATAACCCGAACGGTTAGTAAGAGGTGGTAATAATTATAATTATAATAATAGAAAAATAAGTATATTTTTAACACTTTTTAATACTTGGTTATCATACTAAACCTAATTAATAATTACTGCAGGGCTTTAGTTCTAAGCCACTTAATTTTACGCACATTAAAACTTAGTTGGAGTAATTGGTTAGGTCATTTAGGAGATAGGGAGAGGGAGGTGCTAGTCAGTCATTTTTTACAAAATTAAGGTATTTTGTAAAAGATTTTAAATTTGTTTATAATGCACTATAACTTCCTCAATCTAATCACTAGATATACTAGATACGTACTTTAGGTCATTACTGTGATTAGCTATTTCGAGTGCTTTTGATTAATTGCATTTATCATGTGTTGAGAATATTTAACTATTTAAAAATTATTACTTTTCCACCAAACCTATCATTATTGATTCGCTAACAAATTTAAATATTAATCCCCATAGTTATAGCAAATGTTTTTGAAAAAAAAAATGCATGTGTTGAATTAAATTTTAATAAACTTTTCATTTGAGTGATTCTATCATTTTAATGTAAATTCACAGTTCTGGCGGCAATAAATTTATGTATGAACTTTCGGTTAGAACTGTAATAAATTAACCACAGCCTACTACATCTTTGGTCTATCCGCATTTAGTCGCGTTAAGGGAGTTGAGAAGAGGAAAGTAGAATTGAGAGGAAATGTAACTGAATTTGCGTGAAATACTAGTGGGAAAATTTTTAGGGAAATCCACCTTTGCTGCTTCATGCTGGGATTCAAACCCTGACCTCTACATTGCTGACAAACCCGATTAAACGAGCTTGACATTCACTCTGTGTGCACACCTATGCTGTTTTTAACTGTCAACCAATTATGACATTCTTATAAGTAATATTAATACTAATAATATTAGTAGTAGTAATAAAATTAAATCTTTTCATTGTTGGCGGTAGAATGACTGCCTTTGTTTGTATGGAAACACCCTTCATACACAAGTTTCCTACTAAAGTTATAGTAGTGTTATTATTATTACTACTATCAGCACCGTGTCTTACTACCCGTTCGGGTTATACGCACTTACGCTAATGTGTAATGGTAGGATGATTGTGAGATGAAATGGAGGACCTACAGTTTAACGTGGAATCCAAATCACGGTGAAGGCCTGGCCTTCCCCACTTTCACAAGATGTCTTGTCAGAGGTGAAGGAAGGGTTTGGCAATTAGATAAATCTGTGATGGGACCGAGGATTAAACTCCGGACTCCCAGCACAGAAGTTTGACATCTTACCTCCAGACCGCCAAGTCACCTTATTCTAGTGTTCTCATAAGTTGTTTGTAAGTCCTACAGTAAAATAGTTGTTTAGAAAGTTCAAAACAAATATCCCAATTAAACACAATCTACTTTTCGAATGTAAGAGGGATTGATAGTTGTGACCAAAATTAAAAATTTAGTTTAGTTTAAAAGAAACCACTTTTTTAAAAGCTACGATTAAGCGAAATGTGCGAGGACTTAGTGTGAAGCGAACAGTGAAATTGAGTGCAAAGAAAGATTAAAGAGAGATTTACGATGGATTAAACTGGTGAAGGGGAAATAAGATGGTATTAGAAATTCAAATTAGCCGACTTTCACAGTCCCAGGGCGCAATATTCCAAAGGTTTATTTAATTTGTAATATAATTTCTATATATTTAATTTATACTTTTTAACTAGGTTCAATGGCCGATCGGCTAGGCGCCACTCTCTTGTTATACTGGCCTGATGATTATGTGGAGATCGGGGTTAGAATCCCGGTTGGGTCTACCGAGGGTTGTTTCTCTAAATAATTTATCACTCTCCTTCCACGTAAATGCGGGTAGATTACCTTTAAAATTCATCCGTCCTCATTCCTACCTCATTAGATTGATTATCATATATCCGAATAACCTGTACATTTAGTAGAAAGCGACAATAAAAAAGAAGTTAGGGATGAGTCCTCCCAGTCTTCGAATCCTCAAATCCTTCGTTATCCTAAAGCACCCGTCTCCTGCCCCACTTGACACACAACTTAGTTAGGTAATATAGCTATAACCAGACTTAAATTGTGATGTTTTTTGTATTCTACTCTAAAAGACAATGAAATTCACATCAGTGAAACAGTTTAAATGTATTTAAGAAATTCAACAAAATTTTTAACATTTTTTATATATTTAAACACTATTTTATTGATTCAAATTTTAATGTTGTCAAGTGAATTAAAAAATCATAGATGGATGTGATTTATATAATATGTATAAGACTACCCTCGAACCAGAAATTGCATCCATATATTATCCGTATAAAAGTTTTTTATTTCATTTTAAGTAAACCTCATAGTACCTACCCCGGAATGTCGGATGTAAGATGGGATCTTAGCCTACGGCCAAAAGAGCAGTAAATGTCGCTTTAACCTTAGCAATCCCATATTTTGTACCAGATTTTATTAAAAGGGTGGTAGGGGAGAGGGGGGTTTGACGACTATGGGGGTGGAGGGGAGGTTGACGACGATGACGGCGATGGAGTTTTGCTGGTGGGGGTGAGAGGTCCTCCTTGAGTCCACTTTTTTATTTTCGATATTTATTTACCTCTGATTTTTTTCAATTTTGTAACATTTTTGATTTATTAGTACTGTAATATAATTAACTAAAAATAAAGGAAAAATGCATACTTTTGGTAAAACCACTTAAAAACGAAAAACTCTTCATTATTCAGATTGAGAGTCGCTATTTGGTTCACAATTGAATGTGCAAACCAATTTAAATACTTTTTTTTTTAGGGTTGAACACATCTGTGTCTATAAATTCATAATACTCAAAACTGCCACTCTTAACTGCAAGCAGTATTGCCACAAATGACGTGATAATTCCCAACCATCCTAAGGAACTGTAATAGTTGACAAATTGTTTACAAATACAACACAATAATAGCGTGGATGAGTAAATTTAAGTCTAATAGACAACATAATGGAAGTTGATTCATATTCAAAATAATATTATAAAATTATTATTATTATTATTATTAACACCGCGTCTTGCTACCCGTTCGGGTTATACGCACTTAGGATACTGTGTAATGGTAAGGCGATTTTGAGATTAAATGGAGGACCTACAGTTTAAAGTGCGATCCGAACCACGGTAGAGGCCTGGCATTCCACACATCTACATCTGTGATTAATACACGTTTTGTCAAAGGTGAAGGAAGGGTTTGGTAATCAGATATCTGTGCCGGGAACGAGGATTGAGCCCCGGACCCCAGCACAGAAGTCCGACACCTTACCCCTAAACCACCAGGTCACCAATATTATAAAATCTTGAGGTGCAGGATCAACGGACGTCACTTGCTTGGGATTACTAGGGTCACGCGAGTGACAAATGACGCCGTAATGATTCATCCAGTGAATTTTTTACTGATGTAGCTGTACCGTGGCTACATGGGCTGATATATGTAGTGGCGTGTATCTGTAGAATTTTTTAAAAAGTTTCATATGTTTTTACTAATGCGCACAGAGAGACGTCGCGGTTGATTTAACTCACATTTCACACTTCCGTGTGGCTATGTGATAGGATTTTTGTAGCAAACAAAGTCTACTGCTCCTTTGAGCGTATCCTTAAGGTTATTTGAGGTTTTGAAAATTTATAAAATTTGTGATTATATATATATATATATATATTATATATATATATTATATATATATATAATATATATATATATATATACATATACATATTTCAAAGTTTTAGTTTGATTTTTTACTTTCTCATATAAAGATAATGTATTGTAATCGTACAAATTTTTTACCTCGAAATTATGATGAGTCTTTACGTTATGTGTGTTCGAATTCAAAAAAGTGGATTCTATTAGTCTTTATGTCCTGATATCTCTCTGTCTGTTCTTGGCTACAGTTCTAATACGCTCTAATGGATTTTGTTCATACTTTGTATTTATATGCTAAGGGGCAATATATAGTGATGGCACTTTGATTCGGACACAAGCCCTCAAATAAAGGGTAGTTTATTGATGAGTGATTTTTAGAAATCTATTATTTTATCTAAAATGACTAACGATTTTGTAAATATTTGTTAAAGGGTAGTTTACGGATAGGTAATTTTCGAAAATTTTAAATATTTTGTTTAAAATATATATCTGAGGAATTCCTAACATGAAAAACTTTGTTTTTCCGGAAAAAAAATCGTTTAAGGGTAATTTACTCATTAAAGAAATTGAATATTTTAAGAAATGGCTCCAAATATTTGGTTCATGATGAGTATCTGTTAAGTTTTTATATAATAAATAACTATAAGACATTATTTTTAAAATATTTAATAGTAGCTAACCGACAACTAACGTTTGAAAAAATTGAATTTAAAAAAATTGATCCAATGATTTGTTTGTGAATTTTATTTAGAGAATATTTTATATGTTAATAAATAACGTTTGTTAATTTTTAATATACATTCTTTTACGTGTATTTTACCTATAATCAATTTTATAATTTTTTTTAACATTTTGAAAATATATTTTAAAATTGAGCTTTAAATGGATACTTGGTAATAGTTTTTCATATTAAATGAGAATACATTTTTAATTTCACAAATATACATAATTTTAAGGTGCTCTACAAATTATTGAATTTTGAAAATTCTATTCCAAGCTTTAATACACTATATGGAAAAGTTTGATTGTGCCGTAAAATTTATTTCAAAGCTATATATATAAAATCACATATATATATATATATCTTTGAAATAAATAAACAAAAAAAACCGATAGCCGAAATTAAGTTATATAAGAGCCAGAATGGGAATTGGAATCGATATGTATTTAGGCTCATAAAGTTTCTTATCGAGTTTAAAATTATTTTTTTTAATTGAATTTTATGCCCTTCTTTCTCTAACCTAATCTCATTTTTAAATACTCTATATTATATTTTGCTTTTTCTCAAGAGCTTTAGTCAAAGTCAAATGTATTCCTTTGTATTTGTTTTATACAGATAGCCTAAACTTTAATTTGTTACAAATAATTTTTAATGTGTTTTTATATTTACTTATTTTATAACGATAGTATAACTATTAAATACAAAATTTAAATAATCGGAAGTAAAAATAATATGAACTTTTACTTTTCTCAAACCGGAACCAGAATCGAAACCTGAAAATGTTTACTGAAAGAACAAGAATTAGAACCGATATATATTTCGGTTCGACTTCCTGGTAGGGTTTACCTGTTTCTCTCCAAACAAATGCATGTGCGCATCCTTTAAATTCCTATCATCGTCAATCCTACACTATTAGTGTAATATGCGGATCACACAGCCTAATATGCGAAGCCAAACTTATTCTTTAAATTGAAAAGTGTCACATGGACACGGCAATTGAGCCCGGGACCAAATAAAACATTCACTAATACTGTACGCAAAATAGTCGGTACACTATAAGTAGAACCTTCTATTACAGTTTAAAATGGTCGCTTGGATCTATTTACACGCCACGCCTTGTGTTCTACAGTTATCACGTTTGACAGACGGTGTCTTCTCCGATAGTTGCAAGATCTTTTGACTGTTTATTAATGTTGGCCACATTAATTTCTTAAGTCTTATAAATGGTTCATATGGCAATCGTACTTAGTCTCCCAGTTGTAACATGATTAAAAAGACTAACGGGACGTGATTGTATTCCTCCCAAACTCCCGGCTTAGAGTCTGCCTTAATTAGGGGGTCTTATTACTCGGAAAGGAAGAGGTTTTCGGACGGCCAACCAACACGTGGTTTAAGCGGGGATTGCTGATACCGGCTTTATAGTAATAATCCCCCTTTACCCTCCACAAACCCTCGCGGGCTTTCAAAGTGGGGTCCACCAAACTTAAGCGGTCAATTTATATTGGGGGCTGTCTGAAGTCGATGGGAACTTTGCTGTGAAAACAAGTCAGACCACTATTTATTGACACTGATATGGTTGCTGTGAGACTAATATAATTCACCCATACATCAAATAGTTTTCTATACGGTATACCTCTTTTGACAAAAAACAAACAAAAAACCGTCAATTTTGACATATGTGGGAAAACTAGCAATTCTGTAACTATTTAATCTATAACTTAACAAATATCATAAACGTGTCTATATAAATAGACGTTTGTATAGGCTTATACATCTGTTATTTTAACCCAAGAGACTCAACTGGACTCGTGGTATTGTGGTCAGAGCCACTGGCTGCTGACTTAGGGGTCCCGGGATCGATTACTGGTTGGTGCCATAGTGTTTTTTTCTTGAAAGGGGATTAATTCCCATCGTCACCGGGGTTTGGTAGATACGGCTTAAGTTAGGTTAATATCTTCATTTGCCCCATTCCGTCATATCCACTATCATCATCCTTCATCTCTTCGGAACATGGAAAGAACCTCCACGAAAAGTATTCACGATGAGAAGGTATACATTCGGGCGTTCCCTGGGCAACGGTTCATTAGTATTGGATAATCTTTACGCAAACTGAGATGCAGATTGATTGATCAATACCTCAACCACTTATTTTTATAACATCAGACATCCTCTCTTGAGGACGTCCATACATTTACCAACTAACGTAAATTATAGGTACTTATACTAAAGCCTTGTGATCGACAGCTGTCACTTTTGATAGATAGTATCAATAATTTTCTATACACATACCTATACCATAATACTAATAAACGCTATCAATCTTATCTCCCAGAATATATTTTCTTAGCGGCACTTACTACCAAAATCCTACTATACCTTCTGTTTAATTATAAGCTGTTTATAAATAATTAATTCAGTAGACTACTGAATTCAGTAAAAGTCAAATATTACCATATTAGTGACCATCATATATGCTAAAACAATTAGAAATTACGAAAACGTGTGCGTAATTTGATAACAGTGCTGATTATAGTTTTCAACAAAGCTGAAGAGGTGATTCAACAAAATGATCAGGCGAGTTACTTTCTCTCAAACAAAATTAAAACGAAATATCTTTGTTTTGAAAAATGTGTTTAATGGAATTGGTTTAGGTTAAATATATTCTGTAGATATACTGATAGTGAAGAAAAATCCGTCTGAATGTTTCAAAAGACTCATTAAAATTTAATGTTCACATAAACAAAATATTTTTTTTTTTTTAAATATTTTATTTTTGTCAACATTAACTTTTTTTTGTCAAATCAAGTATTAAAACAATGTCCGTGTGAATATGTTTCCTTTTAATTGATTATTTAATGATAGTTGCCATAATTATTAGAGTACAAGCTACTTCACTGAATTAAGTGTAAAAACATCACGCGTATGGATAAAGCACAAGATGATAAAGGTCCAGGAGCACTCTAATTGCGGAATAAAGTTTACCCGTCAGCTGGTGCACATGAATTTCAGAACAACATAAAATCCCATTCAACTTCTAACCTGACTTAACCTAACCTAACATGGGCGTACTCGAATTACGGAATAAGGTTTACCTGTCAGTAAATGCATATGAATTTCGGAATAGACTTTAATCCCATTAAACTCATAACCCAAACCTAAACTAAACTAAAGTAAACAAGTTTAAACTGAACTGAACTGAACTGAAATGAAATGAACCGAACCAAACCAAGCCTCCATTTTTCACTTAGGACAAAGTCATTATGAATTTAATTTTAACTCTTCAGTTCGTGTAAGGGTATTACCAACCTCGAATGAGTTGCTCCGCAATTCATGTGCTCCGAAAGGTCTAAGTCACTGGTAGCCACGTTTGTAATTGGATATTACAATTAAAAAAATTAACTCACCCGTTTAAAAAAAATCTATTTGTATAATGGTTTCAACACTCTGCTTCGTTAAGGCCTGCTTTAAGGTGGGAACGTAGCGGAGGCGAGAAAGGCCTGTTTTTTTGGCAGTTTTTAAATCAGACCTTTTCAAAATAAATCACTTTCTTCAGAATAAACATAGGGTACCATTTTTTTCCCATGGTGATAGCAACAGTTCATGAATATATTTTAATGGGGTCCTGGAATTTATTGGTAACGTTTCCTCTTCATTTTAAAAGTTTGCAATACAATGCCATTATATTCGTGACGGATATTCAACAACAGCTGTTGATATCACCATGCGAAAAAAAACTAAACTCTATGTTTGTACTGAAGACACCCACCTCGGTAGTGTAGTTAGCTAACGCGCTGGTATCGCGTTGAGCTAGAGTGCCGAGGATGGGGAGATCGAGGTTCGAATCTAGCTCGGGTGAATTGGAGGGTTCCTATATGGTTTTACACTCTCCCTCCACGCAAATGTGGGTTCACTTCCTTTATATTTACCCTTACCAAGTCCTAATCCATTAGCATAATTGGACTTAAGCGTGTAACACGAACGGTTAGTAAGACGCGGTGCTAAATAGTAATAATAATAAACATAATAATAATGTACTGAAGATGTATTTTATTTATTTTAGCAAAAACCTTTTTTTCCATAAAATTGCAAAAAAGTTGGTCTTTTCTCGCGTTCTCTATACTCCCACCTTAATGCAGTAATTTACTACAAGTGGTAACTAAGCCGCCCATTAGAGAGACCTAATTCCAGCTTTTTTTTTTTAACCTTTGTTCTTTCTCCCATTTCTTTTCTTAAATTAATAGTGAGTGTCGGGAATCTTCAAGCTAAATAAAACATGAGACTGTAGACTAACAAACTGGAGCTTGCGAATAATTACAGGTTTGCACGTCGGTGGGCGCACGGACTAATCATCAAACTCCTCTAGGTTGATTTTCCGATGACGAGGAGGTCATAATTTGATTTCCGGCTGGGTGTACTAAGGGTGGTTTTTATTTTACCAAACTGTTTCCCCACTCTCCCTCCCCGAAAATGTGAGTACTGTTGTAACAAGTGAATGTGTTGTGTATCCAGGCAAAATATTCTGCATATATGGGGAAATCGACAGACGGGTGAATGCAGTTGTATGTGGACTTTTGCAAAGAATGAAATAGTGTTTAAAGATGCAAAGACGACAGTATAGAATAGTTTGTTAATGTCACCTTTGTTTTATGGATGTAAAGCGTGGAGAATAGCAAGGTGAATGCGGTCAGAATGATATATCTAAGAAATGTCTGTAGAAAAACCCTTATGGACAGATTCAGCAATGAATGGGTTCTGAAGGAGTGTGGTTTGAAAGGGTATCCAATAAGTCCTTATGTTACCATGTTACGTTGCGTTGATTTGGGCATGTTGAGAGGTTTGTGGATCAAGTTACGAAGTAAATATAAGAAGGTAGAATGTGTGTGTCAAAAGGAATGGATAGGTCATGTAAGACGGGGCTAAATGTTGTAGATTAATGTGTGAAAAAGAGAAACATTAAGAGTTTTAAGAATAAAAGATCATGTATGACTAAAAAGTGTCTGGATGTTGTTGAAAGCGAAGGAAGTATGCAAGGATATGGAATTTTGGAGAAAGTAACTTAGGATTAATTAAGTGCGGAGAGAGCGGTGTGATTAGGTATTTATAAACCTTCCTTATCCTTACTGTCGCTACCCACCCAACTTGTGGGCCGATCTGTCAGGAATGACTTTAGTGGGTTGGTTTAGGTAACGTCAAAGAACTGTTTGGGTTTGTTTTTAGTCGTTTATTAGAAAGGTGTAAGTCTACTACAATATTTCCACATCATACAATGTGATGTATTTTCGAACGCTAATTAAAGAGATTTAAACGTAAGACCATGTGGACCATTTTGCCACAACCTCACCGTGAAATTTACAAAGATCTTGACAACGATGCCCGCTTGGTAGAAATTGCCTTGTTTCGAAATGGTCCGGGTTCACGTGCGCATCTTGGTCCGGGAGACGTTCTGTCTAATTCGACGCTCATTCGCTGTGAGGATACAAGAGAATCGTTTAACAGACTGTAACAAAATGAGGTGCTCTGCCCAAAACCTCAATAGTTATCAATCTGAGATGGGTCACCTTCTGCTTGTTTATTCAGTCGGCACAGAGTGGGTATTTCAGATAAACATAATTTGAAACACCTGACTTAACAAAGTGCCCATTTATCATTATTACATCATGGGGACTATCTAAGAATGCATTAATAAGCTCTCTGGCAATATCGTCCACATGTAATCAATGTTTACTTTTACTTGGCAAAATTATAACAACGAAAGATTACAAACAATTACACTACTCATTTATAATAATACATTCAGATACACCAGACAAGTTGTAAGAATAGGCAGTTAAGTAAAAAAAAGCACACAATAAGTAATGTAACATTTATTTTACTACTTACTATTTTACCACCAACAGCCAGTTCAGATTGCTGTTGTTTTTAGCACTACATTTCATTCACTACTCGTCCAGGTTACATGTATATTTTGTACTAGATACGTTAATATGTTAGTGTGTTAGTGTATAGAGAGGTGGAATTTAGAGGAAGTGTATCTGCATTTGTGTGGAGGGATGGTGAAAATTATTTGATAAAAAACACCTTAACTACACTGGACCGAAAGTCTAATCAGTAGGTATTTTTTTTCAGATTAATCTTTCATATAATTTTAAAAGCCGAGTTTTACTTCACACGATATAAAGGGACAAAATTTCCAATTTTCTCAAGTCGTTGAACTTTTATCCTTCAACGGCATGCCGTTTCCTCCCAAGATGTCTGCTCCTGCTCCCATTGTCCTCCATCCGATGTACGCTCTTTGGAAGCTATTTGACAAGTGACGATTTTCAAACCTAATCAAAATGAGTATATCACAAATTACAATGTCTAAAAAACTGGACTCTCTTTCACCAGAAAATCCATAACGTATTAAAAAGAGAGGCCAAAACCAAAAGTGGAGGCTCTTTTTCATAAAATAGGAAATAACCAACCAAATAGGCAATTAAAGACACTATAAAGTTAANATATATATATATCAAATGCCTATGTTTTACGATCAAGGAAAAGAAAAGGCAAAAAGGTAAAATCCTGTCCCAATTCATGACACCCTAAGCCTTGGGGTCTAGATATTTATTAATTGGCTTTATAACGAATTTTAACACATCTATCTACTGATCATCTTCGATTCCCAGTATGTTGGCAAAATCTTTCTTGGGAAAACTGAGCTTTCCTCTTTCTCAACTAACGTATCATCTCTCAAATAACTGGGTGTTGTGTATATTCTAGAACTAAATTGGTGTCTGTTCTGGAGTAAAGCTGGCATGTAAGTCATATGCTAATACTTTATCATTTTAAGTATTAATATTCTATCGCATTTGATATCCATCTTTAAACGCATTTCAAATACCTTAAAGAAGTAGATATTTGGAAGGTGGAATTTAAAGGATATTTAGCTACATTTGCCTGGAGGGAGATACATAAACCATTAAAGTAAAACCTCCTACTCTGAACACCCCGTTGAGATTCAAATCCCAATATTCTCGCTACCAGACTAAACGACACTGACATTTGGTTATCTCACCCACTGACGTGGGTGCTAATATATGCTAGAACGATGAAAAAAAATGAACTCGTTAAATCTCCCTGATAAAAAAGTGGTACTAACCTGGATTCTAATAGTAGATATATTTGTTAACACCATTCAGAATTGAACCAAGGTTTCTCTGGATTTGCGGTAGACCACTCTACGCACTGAGCCACGTGGCGTGGAACTTTAAAAATCTCCGAAACAAAACTGCCGGTATCGATGATGATTAGGCCTTCGGTTTTAGAATGGCGGCAGCCATTTAATTGACATCCCTCGTCAAATATTAATTCGCATCTAGGCATGACCGCCTGTTCGCCCCCGTTCCGTCATGCGTGCACTTGCTGGCGGGTTCGTCATGAAAGAGCAATCACAGGGTTTGCAAGCCCATGAAATGGGAATTGGGGAAAGGGTGAAGTATAGGGGGAATAAAATAAAATATACACTCGGTTCTGATTAGTTCTAGACTCTTTTATTAGTTATTATTTTTTTCCTTGATATACGTCATACTACTATTCTGGAATATACTATTGGGGTAGGGAAGAATAAAGTAGAATATATAGGACATCTGCATGCATTAGAGTGGAGTGAGAGTGGAAACCACATCAGTATACCCACCAAGGATAGTCCACGTGTCTCCCAGTGCAATCTTTTTAATTGTTATTATGTTCAACAGCGAGGTCCTTTATGAGTGAATATAAGCATTAGGAGTCACTGTAAATCAAAATTAAAAATCAGGAGTTGGAAAACATATAGCAGTTCAAGTACCTGGGAAGTGTGCTGACAAAGAATGACTATTGCACCAATGACATTAGGTTGAGGACCGCCATGGCCAAATAAGAATTCAGCAAGAAGAGGCTACTGCTGACCAGCAAGTTACGTTTGGAACTGAGAAAGAAACTGTTGAAATGCCACATTTGGAGCATAGCGTTCTATGGATCAGAAATTTGGACTCCTAGGAAGATAGAAGAGAAATACTTGGAGAGCTTTGAAATATGGTGCTGGAGAAGACTTGAGAAGATCAGATGGAGAGAGAGTGACAAATGAATAAGTCCTAAGACGAATGGATGGGAAGAGAACCATTTTGGATGTGATTCTTCGGTACAAAACAAACTGGATCGGACACATCCTTAGGAGGAACTATCTTCTGCATGACGTCATAGAAGGAAAGGTTGAGGGAATTAAGAGATTAAGAAGGAGGAGGATTTAAATATTAGTTGACTTGAAGGAAAGGTTTTAGATAACATTTTAAAATCTTATATTTCTTACTTCATATTTCAATTGGATTAAATTTTGTCAAACAGCAAATCTTTTTTAACCTATTTTTCTTAAGAATTTTGTCTAATTCTTTTTATAATTGTCAATTAACTTTTAACTATTAAATCCATATTATTTTCATTAAAACAATAATAACATACTCATATTTTTAAAGACTTATTATTTCTTCTTAAAACTCTGGTGGCTCAAGGAGGAGGCAGAGCACGGTGCATTCAAGGTCTAACTTCACTGACAAGGAATGGACTTGTCGTAAGACAGAACATTTTATAACGACTAGTAGGGTGAGGAAACGCAGCTCCATTAGTGTAAAGAGATTAGAAGAACATCATAGCTATAAATTGTATGTGTAATGTCAACGCCAGTTCCCCCGGATGAAATGTGAACTTTGACATTCCTGTCACTAGCAATCCAGAATGTTGGGAGATTGCCCCTTTGAACACGTGGTCACCAGTGCTGGTAATTTTAACTCTTCTAGCATTTGGTAGCCTCGATTAGTTCATTTTTGTAACGGATTTTATTTGTTATTTGGTACAATCTAGAACCATTCCTTGTGTTTATAATTCCTACTATTTAATTAGTAAATATATAAAAGCTACCGTTAGGTGTGTAGTATTAGTTGTAGTGTTCTAGGTTAAGTTAGTTGGCAAGTCATACTACGTAGTCAATTAATAAACATCAGGAAGCGAGGCTTAGATGCATAATATAAGACGTGATGACCTAGGTTAAGTTAGCTTGAAAGTTGTACGATGATATAATTTGTGTCTTCAGAAAGTAAACGTTAAATTACACAATAATATTATAACACAAACTAATTGTGGAAATTAGATTTTTATCCTTTATTGAGAATATGAAAGGTGCAACAACTTGACTTCATTGGTAAATTTCTACGTTGTTAAAGGGAACAAATAGATTAATGTTGGCTCTTTCAGTAATCAAACTTTGGATAGTATGCCGGACGTCATACGATCTAGCTCAGGTGATCCATGAGCTTAGCTACTTATCTCTCTCTTTTTATATCTGTGTTTTTTGCATGTATATACATAATATAAATTCTTTTTTGTGTATATATGGGTGTGTTTTGTGTATATTTGTGAGGGAAATTTACATTCATTCATTATTACATTATTGTTGTTATTTCAAAGTCTATTTTTATCTGTGCGGTGTTTACAATTGACAACGAATATCGTTCATATTGCCAGCATTTTTTGTTGTAACAAATGGAGAGGGGTGTAAAAAAAAGGTACAAAATCACGGCTCTGTCAGTGATAATTATTTCGACAACGTTGAAATGATGTAATTTGATTGAGTGGAAGGGATAGGGGTGGTATGCATCTGAGTGGGTTAGGGGAGGTTGTATATGTGAACGGTGATGTTGTGGGAGGTGGTAAATTGTTCGAACAAATCCTTCCTTTAAAAAAAAAATGTATATTTGTACCATTGAATAGGAGATTCCATTCGTGTGTATTGTGGTGGACAAAGCAGTGGTGCGCAAGGCTTAACGTCCCACCACTATACACCCTCACACCCCTTCTCGTCCTTAAAGCTCATTCAACCAGTGTGGGTCGGTTCCACGTGTTAGAGATCCCTACTTTCATCAGGGAGGATGAAGATCAACTCAAAACCAGCTGTTATTCCAGTTTTGTTTTTGTCGTTTAGGTTTTATTTGTCATCCTCCCTCAAGGTGAGTTCCATTTCGGATCCTCTTAAGTATCCTAATCTCTTACATAAAAACACTCCCCACTACCTACATATTTTGGCATGTGGTCTGATTATAAAGCTCATTCAGCTAGGTACTTTTTAGTACAGGGAGGTCGAGGTTAAGATCCCGGCAAGGTACCTAGGATGTTTATTCCTAGCTGGTTTTCCATTTGGCATGAAAGTAAATATGTAAACATTTTCTCTGAATTTTATATATTACTTATTCCAAGGGTCGGCGCGACCGGGGTTGAACACGTGATTTTGCACAGTGTGGCAAACCTTGGAAGGTGATGAAATATGGCTAACAGTGAAAAATCGTAATAAAATAAAACATCAATTTAAATCGTGAAATTATCAGTAGTTAAATATCAACTAAAGGCTCCACCACTCCCAAGTACTTTGTGATTGTGTGAAAAAAATGTAAGACTATCGGATTAAACCATTGGTGGTTAAAATTTATTTTAACCATACTTTTTTAAGCTACAAATGTCCATTTCATCAACTGACTTATTATCAGCACATAGATTACAAGTGAACTTATTTATAGAACAGACACAACAGCCGTTAATTTATCATGTGTAAGAGTAATACTCAATTTCACCAATTATAGCCTATTTTTTTTGGCCACACGGGGAATCGAACTATGAAACTTTAACTCAGTAGAGATGCAATACTGACTGAAATAAGGTGTTGGACTGCTCTGAGGTTAATTTAAACACCTTTGAAAATTCACTCTAAGCGCATTTCAACGTAAATAAAATATTATTTGAAAAATATTTAATGTCGATGCTACGACTTTATAATTATCATGTATGACGTAGGACAATGTAATTAGTGTCATGTATTTTTTGTATTAAAAAGATCTTTATTAAGTATTTCCATTTAGAATTAAGTAAATTTTCTCACTTTTTTTTTTTCTAAAGGTTTAAATCACAGGGAAAACCCAAATTCCATTAATTAATGTTAGTGTTTCCGCCCCAAATACCTTGTTGAGAAGAGCCATTGGGGGTAGATAGACTGGTTAAGGGAGGAGGGTGAAAGATATATTGCCAGAACCTCGCTAAAGGATTGTAATTGGTAGGTTTGCGCGGCACAGAAAACAACCAACTGGATGGAAACAAACGTTGAACGACGCTTCATGAAAGAGAAGATATTGCTCTTAGCGAGAAGGGCTTTTGGACGGAGTCGGATACTTTAAGTAAGCGCAGGGCGTGGAACGTCTCATGAAGGAACAAGAAATGGAAAACTAAACGATTCTTCTTAAGATGGTTAAACAGTTAAAATATTTAACTTGGATACATAAAAAAATACTTTGACATACAAGTATTATATTGATTCTTGAATCACAGGATTGTCACGCAGCTTGATCCTAGATCAAGAAAAGTTTCGGCTGCAACAAAATTAATTAGGAATTAAAATATCTGAGCATAGATTTGATCAAATAATTAAGTAAAACAAATATGGACACACTGTAAAAAGCACTATATTTGTAAAATCAGGTTGTTAAATGCCCTGAATTATACATAACGTTTGAAACTATGTATATATTTTAGGCTTATGTCTCTAGTAGCCTAGGCTGCAGGATATTTATATATTAATTTCAATAAATTGAAATTTCAAACACGTTTCTTAAGAAAAATGTTTTAATAATTTAGTAGCGATATTAATAAACATACACAATAAAATGTACTAGTTGTAAAATTCATATACAATTTTATTTTCATCTAAGATTTAAGATAAGTTCTTTCCCGGAGCTGTTTTGGATCACAGCCACTCTCTACAATTTCAATGTATATTTGAAAAACTTCAGCTGAAGACGCCATAATTGGCACAAATATCCTTAAAATCAAGTCACACTCAAAATAAATATATAAAGCACACACTTCACGTTAAATAAGGACGCAAACACTAACTCGGCTACTAAGACTTACAGGTTATGTATCTCAACCAGATGGTCGAAGAATCAAACAGTTGATGAAAGAGAATTGGCTGGTCAGCTTGGCCAGAGATATGATCGACAATCACATCCTAATTGTTAATGGTGTAACTGAAAATGAGGTTTGAGAGATTGAGGGGAGAATATCTGATCTCTGATCAAACCACTGATTATTGATTATGCAACCACCCTTATTTTCACAATACTTTTATTGTCATTTTACAAAATGTTAACGTTAATCCAAGGATCTATCAAATACAATGATGGCATCTAGGGGTGTATTTTTTTAAAGTCAAATAGTTGACTGTATTGTCCGAGTATATATTATATGTTTGACGGAACGTGGCTTGCTTCACAGTAATCCTATTACTTATATTTTCATGTTTTATTTTCACTTATTATAAATACAATAATAAATGGTTTATTTCCAGCACACCGTATTTGTAAAGTCAAAACTTGACGCCTTTGAAGGTAAGGTCACATTCACACTTTGTCTGCTCATTACCTTTCATGCTTTGTGGGTACATTTTCTCTAAACTCAATCTTATTCACCCCTACCCCCATTATGCCCGAATGGGCAGTATGTCTCAGAGCACAGAGTAATAACTATACTCATATACAGACTCCAACAATATCCCTACTATTCTTTCCAATTTGAAATTGCAATAGCGCCATTTCATTTAAAATTAAAGTACGTAATGGAACATAAAATGTAGCTTTATAAATCAAATGCATTTGCCATGTTGTGACGTCACAACACTAAATGTATTGGCAAGTGATTTTCTAGTGCACAAATAACCGTGATATAGTAAACTACATAATATATACCGGCACAACTAGGCCACAGAAAAAAATAAAGATGTTTATATTAGTTAAATACGCGCTTTAAGTTTTAAAAACGAGACACTGGGGTGGTTTATTTTATTTAGGGATATGTAACGTTCACTTTTTGAACCAACAGATTATATCGGAACATGAGTTACAAACTTAATAACAGATCAGTCACAAAGGCCAGTCCTACACCCGTTACCTTAAATCATTAGACGCGCTACCGGCAAGTATCGGCGTAGTCGTCTGTAATTATTTAAAGCTAAGGCCAGTTCAAATATTACGTAAACATCTTAGGGGGTAGGGGAGCTTTGCTTATTTTTGCTGACAGAGGGAAAGGGGGTAGAGAGACAACCGCCAATAATGCCGCAGAGACCCAGCCACCTCAAATGTACACATAATAATTATTAAAAGTATAGAGACGTGGATTCAAGGACCTTGGTCACCAGATTTAAAAAAATAGCTTAGAAATTTTTATTGCCATAAAAATTAATATATTCACTAATAATATGTTTTTATATAAATTTCATAAAACACAATGGTTATTCCTTTGAAAAAGTACAAAAAAAAGTGACAAATATGACGCAAACAAGTTGGGGAGAAGGGGTATGGGTCAGGCGTTTCCTTATTTTTGCTTACAAAGAGGGTGAAAGGTTCAAAATCACCAAAAAGCTGCATACGTGATACTTGAACGTCCCCTTACTTAAGACTCTTGGAAGAGACCGCTTGTCAAACACCCTCTCATTTAATAGGGTGGTATGCGGTCTAGGACGACAGTCTCACAATCTACTGGATTGCCTTTGTTGGGTCGGAGGTTGAAAGGAGAGATAGTATAGATTTTGTGCTCTGGGGGATATTTTCCTATTACGATTTACCACTGTTTTTTTTTCCATCCCCTCTCCAAGCTATTACGGATTTACTTTCGCCGACGGTTTTTAATCTTAAATTACTACAAAAAATAAAGCTGGCTATGGAATTCGTAAAAGAGAATATAAAACACAAAAATCAAGGCCAAACAAGCAGGCTCCCTGTTCTTGGTATTGCTGGCATTGGCAAATAAGACTTATTTGTCTTAAAAGATTTTAAAATAATCTGAATCAAGACGTAGTGACATCTTTTTTAAAGGTATGAAATGAGTGTCCCCTGCCCTATCGGACTGATTTAAGGGTATTTGACAATGAAACAATTTATCTTTGGATGAGGATATGCTAGCTTCCATTTATTCCTCCCTCTTCAAGGTTTTCGTCCCGGACTCCTGACTATGCCGTGCAGGGAGAAGGTTCACGGCCACGATGCTCTGGCTATCATGTTGCCGGCCCGGTGGCTCAGTCGAGTCTCGAGGTCCATTGATCACACAGTCTCCAGCTTCCCACGCCTTGGGGAAGATGGGGGGATTCCTCTCATAGATGTATCGTCGAACCACCTTTTCCAAGACTCTTGTCAAAGAATCTCTCAAGTGTCTTAGTTAGGTAGCCTTTTTGCGTTTAAGTTTATTTACATCGCGTTTTACTATCCGTGCAGGCTACCCGCATTTTAATTACTATTGAGGGACAGGGACCAGGAATGTATAATATAAGGGAAACGTATCCTCATTTCCTAGGAGAAAGAGGGCGATAAACATTTTAAGAATACACAATCCTCAACATACTCACCCTGTATTCGAACTTTTACCTCAACCGTTCCGGCAAATCGGATTAGACAAAACTGATATTTAGTCCACGTCCCCTCATATGCATTATTTTATTTTGAGTCATCACGTTTCTATACGGTTAAAACACACTCCAAAAACGGGATCTTGGAGACAATTTTTGCGCTGTACTTGAAATACCAGGGGCGCTTAAAAATGTTGCTTCCTATATTTTTTTTGCAAGGATGTAGGTGTATATATTTGAATAAAACCAAAACATTTAACTTTCTGGTACCTTACTGTTCACCTTTATTCAGTTATTTTTCCACCCTTGAGGTAAATACACGTTTGCCAACGTTCTACTAGTTTCACGACTCCATCATGATAGAATTTCACATCTTATCTACGTAACCACAACTTCAACTCTGACTTGACTTCGTCAACCGACCCAAAATGATGTCATTGAAGGAGTTCTTTAAGTTTTAGAAAGAGATAAAAATCCTACGGAGTAAAATCTGGGCTGTATAGTAGGGGATCCAAGACTGTGAAACCAAGGCGCAAAATCTCCGCAGTTGAACTCGTACTAGTGTGGGGTCAGACTTAGTTTCCTCTGCGTTTCACAGTAACTTTCAAAACTGATGGTTGTGCCTTTAGGCATGAATACTGAGCGCACCACACCTCTTAACATCCCAGAAAACCACGAGCATGAATCTACCCGCCGGCGTTACAATATCGCTTATTTTGGTACCAGTAATCTTTTGTGGTGGTATTCCATGAACATTATTTTGTTCTCTGGCTCAAAATGATGCACCCAGCTCTCATCTGCCATGACCATGTTGTCCAAGAATTCATCGCCTTCATATCCATGGCCCACCAAAAGCTGTTGACTAATGTCCACCCAGTTCTGTTTCATTTCGAGAGTGAGCATTAGAGGTGCCCATCACACGCACACCTTTCGATAGCCCAGACTTGCAATAATTGCCCGAAATCGCTCACGTGAAATGCCAGTTTTTTTCCACCAGTTCTTGTTGAGAAACAAGGTGACTGATTATTGAGTCTATCCACACGATTCTGGTTGCCTTATTGGTAGCAATTCGTGGCCTTCTGTTCTGTTGTTTGTCGCTCAGGCTGAGAGTTTCTCCTTCGAGTCTTCCCTCTCAAGAACGTGCAACCCAACGTCACACAGTAATGATGTCTACACATCACACTCTATAAGCAACCGTCATTCTCCGATGAATGTCAATCGGACACACGTTTTTATTCAGTGTTAAGAGCTCGATCCCTGCACGTTTGTTTCAACTACACTGACATACTCGTGTTATAATCCACCATGTTTACGACCATAATTCAAAGACTTAGCCTCGCGAGGTGGGAAATGCTAGCTATATATTTGAACGCATATATTAGTTTGTACTTCTATGTTTGTTCATTTAATAATAAATAAATAGGAGGCATTACTTTTCAGCAATCCCACGTACAACGTCTCGACGTTCTTGACTATGGCCTAAGAAGATTTTGTTTACAGACCGTTTGATTGGGGACATTAGATAGGGCTGGATATTAGAGGCCCTGCCAAACACTGTTGAAATATTTTAAATGGTTGGAGAATTACTTAAAGGCTGTAAATATTTTTTTTTACAACAAACATGATTTTAATTGATATATTATTATTATTATTATTATTAGCACCGCGTCTTACTACCCGTTCGGGTTATACGCACTTACGATAATGTGTAATGGTAGGGTAATTGTGAGATGTAATGGAGGACCTACAGTTTAACGTGGAATCCGAACCATGGTGGAGGCCTGGCATTCCCCACATTCACAAGATGTCTTGTCAGAGGTGAAGGAAGGGTTTGATAATCAGATAAATCTGTGCTGGGGCCGAGGATTGAACCCCAGCCGCCAGCACAGAAGTCTGACACCTTAGCCATAGACCGCCAGGTCACCGGTTTTAATTGATATAAAAACAACAAAACATTATGTATTGAAGATGGGTTAAATAGCTAAGTTACTATATATTTTAATTATTATGGTTATTGCTGCATCTAAATATCATATTCTTTAAATATAAAAATACACTTGGATACAGAATCGAAACCGGGACTTTTGGTTTAGTATGCCAATGTTTTACCACTGATTCATCCAGGAGTCATTTCGTGCCCAGAGTCATTCTTCACTCATCTTTAAGGCAATGTGTGTGATAGATATCCGGAAATCGTCAGCTACATGATATGAGCGATCAAGTAGATCACACGAGCTGTCAGATAACGCAGCCACCTTACACTTGGAAGGGATTTATACTACCAAAAGCACAATGCCACTTGTATTGAAGTATCAGCATTTAAATTTTATATCTTATATAAATAATATTCATACGCACCGGTGGGCGCGTGAATAAATTAATTACTCTCGTGGTGACCTGGCGGTCTATGGGTAAGGTGTCAGACTTCTGTGCTGGCGGCTGGGGTTCAATCCTCGGTCCCGGCACAGATTTATCTGATTACCAAACCCTTCCTTCACCTCTGACAAGACATCTTGTGAATGTGGGGAATGTCAGGCCTCCACCGGGGTTCGGATTCCACGTTAAACTGTAGGTCCCCCATTTCATCTCACAATCACCCTACCATTACACATTAGCGTAAGTGCGTATAACCCGAACGGGTAGTAAGACGCGGTGCTAATAATAATAATTACTCTCGTATTGCATGGTTTTCCGGTGCTTGAGAGGTCAGATTTCGAAACCTGGCCGTAGCACCGAGGGTATTTATTTTCCTAAATGGTTTCCTAAGTAGCGCTCCACGCTAATGGGGGTACATTTCCTCTAAGCTAGTACTTATATATTTCTTAAGCCTTTTTTTTGTATGTAATTTGCGGATAGTCTGGATGGATAGTTAACCACGGTACAAGGAGAAAATGTTTAGACCTATTTCAGCCATCTTAAATATAAGGTGGTCGCTGCCTATACTATACGTCTATGGGTCAGGGTGAAGGTGGGCCTGTGATTCCCGTGTACCCAGGGGGAAATGGGATCTCTAGAGTCGCGTGCTTGATCGCCCTAGAGTGGGGGGTTGGGTGGTGGATATCCTTGGAGCAACAACTACGCGTGGCTTGCGACAGATGACCAACGGTGCAGGGGGTGAGGTAAAGTCTATTATGAGCCATTGCCAGGGGGTGCGGGGTGCGGGAGGGTTCAGATAGCGCTGCTGCTGCTGCGACCTGGCGGCGTGTCAGTCTAATACAACAGAAGAGAGTTGGCAACTATCGTCTCACCACGATACCACTTATAGGTGGTAGTATAAGAAACGCTAGCTAGGGGCAGTGTTCTTGCAGTTTTTATATCAAAACTTTTTTTAACCAAAATAAACCAAATATTTCTCCAGTATAGACAGAGTTTAATTTTCTTCACATTGTGACTTCAACAGTTCTTGAATATGTGTCCAAAAGTGCCCTGGAATTTAATTACAACGTTTTCTCTTAATTTAAAAAGTGTGTCATCTAATGCCACTATGGCCTTGAGATATATTCAAGAACTGTTGTACCTGCCTCAATGGCGTAGTTAGCTAACGCGCTAGTCTTGTTGAGCTAGACTGACGATGACGGGGAGATCAAGGTTCGAATCTCATTCGGGGAACTGGGGGGGTTTCCTGAATGGTTTTTCACTCTCCCTCCACGCAAATGCAAGCTCACTTCCTCTAAATTCAACCGTCATTATTCCTAACCCATTAGCTTAATTAGTACTTGAACGTATAACCCAAACGGGTAGTAAGACGTGGTGCTAAAAAACATTTTTTATTCTCATTATATAAAAATCTTTATAAATGAAGAGGAAAAGTCATTAAATTCCGGAACACCCTTTACAGAAAAAACTGTTGAGGTCACCTTGTGAAGAAAATTAAACTCTGTGTTTTTACTGGAGAATTATTTGATTAATTGATTAATTAAGTTTCGATATAAAAACTGCAAAAATACCGCCCCTAAGTCGAGTTTCCTACACTCCCACCTTAAAAGATATACCGAGAATCGCGTCTCATAATAAGATATTTACTCCAGGTAATCTTCTATTTTAAATATGATAGATATATTTCAAGTTTCAACGTCATTTTATAAACATTATATTGCACAGATGTGTGGGATTACTTTTTTAAATATAGCTCAAACTAATTTTTGGTCACATTAAACGTGAAAATGAAGCTAGTTTTCTGAAGCTTGACATTTATATCTTGTTTAAGCCCACGAACTTTATTTTCATATTCAGTTTTATTAAAAATTAATTTTAGAAGGATTTGAAAATAACTGACAAATTACATCATACTAAATTAAGAAAGGTATTTTAAATGATGCTAAAATATATCACTCCAGTCAGCGACGTACCCATGGGAAGGCAGGACAGCAAGGAATTCTGCCCCTTCCCTCCACCAAAAGCCGCAAATAATTGTAATAAACACTTAAAATATATCAAGTACAGCTATAATTTTGAGGATCGAATACACAGGCTACATTTTAAGACCGGGATTATGAATTTATATTCAAAAGGTTTTTACAGTCATTCTAATTATAACTTTTCTTTTGAAAAAAGCCCAGAAATGTTAGCTTTGATAGAAGCAGATTTATGGGTGCACCACCGAACCAATATTTTTTTGTAACTAAATGTATTAAAATATAAATGTTGTCATTAAGCAACTGCCACATTGCACACAACTTAATGTGACCTGTTAGTTCACATAGCGTAGATTCATAAATGGATTAATCCCAGGTTTTGATGCTTGCTTTGATTTTATTCTTTAAATTGTGATTTCAACTTAAAAGTCTTCGAAAGGGGTTTTAAAACTTACCTCGATGTTGCGCTATCAATGTTAGTGTATCCCCTCTCCTCCCAACCACCTCAAGCCTCCGTGCGCACATATTGTGTTTATATTGCTCACTGCTAATTGAAATCTACTTGACAGCTCTGAAAGTTAGGCCTACTGAATCTCCTTTTATGTACGTCATGCTGTGTGTTTCGCAGCGGATGTCATGTTTGACAAGTTGGATCTATTTGTGTCTAATTTTTTATTTTCAAAGTTAGTATTTTAATATTTATTTGTACATTTGCTTTTTCTATTAGCTTAAATATAATATTAGGAACCCACTTTGAATATTTGGTCTACAATGATTTTATAAATCCTATTTTTAGTATTTTATTTAAACATTCTATGATTTGAAATTGAGTTTATTAATGTATTCTCTACATATTAAAAGTGTCTCCATTAAAACAAAAGTACCACGATGACTGTTAATGATTTAGTTTAAGAGGCGAGGGTTATGAAGATAATTCACAGGAAATATACCAATAGTAGAGGGGAGAGAGAGTATGGGTGAAGCCACTCACCTTATTGCATCCAGTCTGGATTCGTACCTTGACCTCCCCATCAACGGTGGCATTATGCTTCCTTAATCAGAACAATGCAGAACTCGAACCAGTGGCCACGTGGACAAAGGTGTCAGTCTCGTATAGCCTGGTTGGATGATGACGGGGAGGTCAAGGTTGTAATCTCGGCCAGGTGTACCGAGGTGTTTTGACTGGTTTCTTATTCTCCCTGCACACAAACACAGATAAATACATTTCCTCTATATTATACCTTTCTCATCCTTTACTCTTTAAGTGCAAACATGCAGGTAGCCCGGACGGTTAGTGAGACATGAAACACGTAAGATAAAAATGCGGACACTCTCATTATATCACTATCCTATATTTAGTATAGCGCCATACTTGAGGCATACACAGTCTGACTATGAAACTAACCTTAAGTGGCGTGTTAGGGCTAAACAGTATAACTACACAAACCCTACACAAGTACTCAAATAACACTAGGCCTTAACCTAGAATAACACCCACAAATTCAATATTAACCGCTCACCACGACTAGACAGACGCTATTTAAAGAAATAGAATGTAGCTTTATCAAAACCTCTTCAGCCTTGCGTATGAATATTATTTATATAAGATATAAAATTTAAATGCTGATACTTCAATACAAGTGGCATTGTGCTTTTGGTAGTATAAATCCCTTCCATGTGTAAGGTGGCTGCGTAATCTGACAGCTCGTGTGTCTGTAGGTGGGTAAACATGTTCATAATAATAATAATAATAATTTGGTGAGTTTATCAGTTTAACCCTCGATTAACGCGATGCGTGGCTTGTGACATAGGTCGATCATCATAAGAGAGCAGTTTAAAATTAAATCTATAGCATATTAGTTTTGAAAAATAACATTTGGTCGGCGCTTGGCAACTTTAGTCTGTTAAAAGTGTGCACAAGTTTGACGTAATCAAAATCGTACTTAAAACAGTCACGCGCAACCACACTCATTTGTTTTTGTTTTCTTTTAAGGCAACGCGTCTTACTACACCTCGGGTTATACGCATATGTACTAATTTACTCTATTGTGTTAGATATGAGGAGGTTTAATTTTTATAGGAAGTGTACCCGCATTTTTGTGAAGTGAGAGCAAAAACCACTTAGGGAAAACCACCCCAAACACACTCAATCAAGATTCGAACCCCAATCGCCTTGTCATCAGCAGTCTTAGTCTATTGCGAGAGTGGTGCCTTAGACCTTATGGCCACCGAAGCAGCTCATTTTGCAAACAAGGCTCTCTTTAGTTAAACCAGTCGTCTACTCATGCATATTAAACTAGAAATACTTTTGGCCGCCCAAAAGGGGTCGAAGGAAAATGGGGCAGTTTTCGAAAGTACTCGATTTTCAGGGAGACCTTGTTAGTTTTGTAATGGAAGGAAACTTTATTTTTCCAGTCTTATTCTTGATATAGTGGTTTTTCCAGGATTGGTTTTTTTCCAGTCTGATGCTTGATATATTGTCTTTTCCACGATTTATGCTTTTCCTGTCTGATGTTTGATATATTGGCTTTTCCATGATTTGGGTTTTTCCAGTCTGATGCTTGACATATTGGTTTTTCCACGATTTGGTTCATCACCCTAAGTTAATAAAAACATTCTGGTGCATTTTTAAAATAATATTTTCTTACATTATGTACCATCAGATAAGAAAATTTAAGAACCCGATTAAAATAATCACTGCCCACTAAATTTTGTTGCTAGAATAAACACAAATTAGGTAATAGAGGAAACCACTTTTGAATATTATGTTGTTTTCTTTGTTTCTCAGGTAAGTGATGGCTGCTGAAACTACAGCCAGAGATACAGAGAGAGTAAGATCAATATACTTGTTACTCCTAGTCTACGCATCAACTCTACAGGCAACAATAGCTGTAAGTAGCTAGTACCAGTGGGCACGTGGACTTATGTGTCAATATTCGTGGCTTGAGGAGGCTGGCGCTCAAATCACAACTGCATGTACCAAGTGTGTATTTAAATTTTTTTTTTACGAAACACCACCACGTGAATGCAGGTACATTTAATCTAAATGGTACCTTCCTAGCCCCTACCCCATTAGAGTAATCAAATGCGGATCGCCTGGACAAGTGGATGGAAAAATAAAAACTTTTCTCAGGATTTAAGCCACGTCATCGACCGGTGTGAAGTTTTCGACGTCTCGGTTATCATTACAGTATATCCTTCATCTCGGATGAAGATATTTATATTCTGTGACCTAAATTCGGGCTATCCACATACATATATATATATAGGCCTATGTATATACATATACAAATAAAATGTACATATGTATATACATAATATACTATTGGGGTAGGAGTGAGGAAGATAAATTTAGGGAAAGCTTACCCATATTTTCATCAAGGAGGAACTATTTAATTAATGTACCGGCCGGGAATAGAACTCTGACTGCCCACAACACAAACAATTAATCTAAATTAGTTGGAAAATGGCACTTTGGCCAGGGAATCGAACCCGGGACCATTGGCTTGGCACGCCAATTTTCTATCACCTAGCCATCCAGGGTTCATCCCGTGTTCAGAATCATTCTTCACTCGCACGAGTCTTATATGGACGTATTGAATCATCAGCTACTTGATTTTAAAATTGAAACCATAGCCACTGGTGACACCAATTTCCGTGTTCTACTAGTTTAGATTAATTTAACTATTATTATTATTATTATTATGAACATGTTTACCCACCTACAGACACACCCGTACTAACTTTGATTTCCACCTCTCGTGTACATGCATTAAAAGACAAACAATAATAAATGAGACTCACGTCTTTGCATGCATTCCCACCGGTACGGATTTAAGCGTAGTTAAACTGTTAAAATGATCTTTAGTATAATCTACGATATTTATTTCTATAAATAGTTTTTTAATACTGTTTTAATAAACGAGTAAAAGGGGGGGGGGGGGGCGCGAATTGGTGGTTATAAGGGACAAAAGGGACCGCCCTCTTTGCTTAGGTATGGTTGGGGTTTTCTCTGG
>CABEEJ010001347.1:68929-92762 GCA_901482245.1 Timema douglasi | reverse complement strand
AAAAAAAAAAAAAAAAACACCAAAACCTAATCGTTAACTTGAAAATCAATAGGTGATTCACTTTAACCATGTTACTAGGGTTTTTACATTGTCTTTGTTTCAAGTATTTTTATTGTTTTTATCCACCCATGTTGTTTTGTTTGGCTTTTTTCTCGAGCGTACTACGCTTTGGAACTTATTTTGCACATGATTTGACTTATCGGGCGTTTCTCAATCGTTTTCTATTTGTGTTTGATGCATCAGCTTTTGTTGTAAAATTTACAATCACAATCAGTATCCCCTGCTACAGTGGCCACATGGTTTAACGCTCTACTCTCGCAGTAGACAAGACTGCCGATGACGGGGAGATAGAGGTTTGAATCTCGGTCAGGTGTAGTGAGTGTGGTTTTTCAAAAATGTATTTTCCATTATTCCTCCCTGCAAATGTGTGTACTCATCCTCTAAATATAGCCTTTCTAATTCTTAAAACCATTAGCGTAATTAGTACATAAGCGTATAACCCTAACGGGTAGTAGTACTTGATACTAAAATAAAATGATTGTATCGCCACGGTCTTATAATTTTATCTTTAGAACCTTATTCGTAATAAATTTAAATATGGTTTCCTGTGCACACTTGACATTTTTATTTAATTGAGATATTTAAAACATTATTTGCACCTTCAACATTCTTCCTACGTGTTGTACCCGCCTTTGTGGCGTAGTTGGCTAACGCGCTTGTCGTGTTGAGCTCGACTGCTGAGGACGGGGAGATCGAGGTTCGAATCTCGGTCGGGTGAACTGGGAGTGGTTTTTCCTAAACGGTTTTCCAATCTCTCTCTCCACGCCAATGCGGGTTCACTTTCTCTAATTTAACCTTCCCAATTCCTAATCCATTAGCGTAATTAGTACTTAAAGCGTATAATCCGAACGGGTAGTAAGACGCGGTGCTAAATATTATTATTATATTATTCCTACGTGCAAATGCGTGTGCATTTACTCTAAATTATTCCTTTATAATACTTACCCAATTATCGTAATTAATATATTTTCGTATAATCCGAACGGGTAGACGTGGTGGAAAAAAACCCAACACATGTGGATTAAGAGGCAGGGGGGGATCTAAATAGTTGTGATAGGGATTGAGAAGGTGTACATACATTAGAATGGAGAGGGGATGATTAAATTCAGTGATGAGTCTTGTATGTAAATTTCCCCACGCCCTGACGCCCAGACCAGGCGACCGAGGTTCATGCCTTGACGTACTGTACCCTAGAGTCTATTGTGATCCAGCCGTCTTATACCGGGTGACCTTAGGTTCGGATAAAGACTTCAAGATTCAACAAATGACCATCCGCAGAGAAATCTATATACTTTAATCTCCGTGGGGGACCTGGTGGTCTAGGGATAAGGTGTCAGACTTCTGTGCTGGGGGTCCGGGGTTCAATCCTAGGTCCCGGCACAGATTTATCTGATTGCCAAACTTTTCCTTCACCTCTGACAAGACGTGTATTAATCACAACTTGTGAATGTGAGGAATGCCAGGCCTCCACCGTGGTTCGGATCCCACGTTAAACTGTAGGTCCTCCATTTCATCTCACAATTATCCTAAACATTACACATTAGCGTAAGTGCGTATAACCCGAACGGGTAGTAAAACGTGGTGCTAATAATAATAATAATAATAATAATAATAATAATATCTCCATGGCTATGATTTGGGAAACAATTATGCGATGGGTGGGGGCTTAAAGTGTCAACCTCATCTGGTTTGGTTTGCTAGTGATGAGGAGGCTAGGGTTCAAACCCTAGACGGGTGTACTGAAGAGTTTTTTTTACTAAATTGTTTCCTCACACACTCTGTGAAAATGCGGGTACAATCTATTTCAATATTACCTTCCTCACGCCTACCTCTTTAGTATAATTAAATATGGTCAGCCAGTACGGGTAATAATAATATGTGGTGCAAAAATAATTAAGTTTGAATATTTTATAATCATAATTTATCCTAGAAGATAGCAAACAATCTTTCCTTAGCTGATTAATCTATGACCTTTTATAGTTCTATATCATAGTATTATGAAACAAGGTAAGTCATTTTACCCTATAGCTCTATAAGGTGCTAGCGAAGAGAACGCAAGCTAAGGTCTGTATTGTTGCAATATTTAAGTCAAACCCTCTTTTTGGACACGGTGTATAAAACATTTCTCCAATAGAAACAAAGTTTAATTATCTTCATCTGGTGATGTCAACAGTTTTTAAATATATGTAACAGTTTTTAAATATCTGTCGTGAGCATAGTGGCATTAGATAAAATAAAAACTTTCTAAAAGAAGAGAAAAGAGTTGGTCATTAAATTTCAGGACACCCTTGACAGATATTCAATAACAGTTGGGGTCACAATGTGAAGAAAATTAAACTCGTTTCTACTGGAGAATTATTTTTATTTTTGACAAAAAAAAAAGTTTTGATATAACAACTGCAAGAATACTGCTCTCAACTCGTGTTACTTACCCTACCCCCATAGAACTGAGTATATTTGTACGTACATTGCAGGGTACTATTGCGCTTAATTCCCCCAGGAGCTCAGTATATTAAATACGAGGCATTCAGATAACAATAAGACCAGTTTATCGATACAGGGGGTGGATTGAAAGGGTCGTCTGTTCTGTTGAAGCACTTCATGCCGTGAAACTTATTGTCGGTGCTCCATTCATTCCTCCATATCAATAGAATGCGGGTGTACAACCTGAGGATATTGACTGTAAACGGACCACGTTACTCGTTGCGAAAGCAGTTATTTACTTTAGGGCAGACCTTCCTTGAAGAAGAGGATCCATTTATACCTCATAGCAGCTAATCTGACACCCCTCAACGCCTCTCTCCAATAAATAACTAGATAACTAAATCGGTCGATATCAAACGGATTATCGGTTACACTAACATTTACTAATATATTCATCCAATTTTTTTATACACTTCATCAGCTATTATTCAGATACAGATTATAGCTAGTGGTCACATACGTTTTATGCCTCAATATAGCAATATACTGGATTTATGTGACAAAGAGGTTGAAACTTGAATTTCTTTCGGAATGATTGTGGTCTGGTGTATCAATCACTGTGTGTGGCTTTCTTAGCTCCTCTCCATGCTAATGCAGGCGCACTTTATATCAAACTGACATTTCTATTCTCACCTTAAGGCAACCGGCTATTAGCTCAAGCTCTAAGATAACAAAAAGCTGGGGGAACAGACACAGAGGCTGTTGATTTAGGCTCCATTATGTGATTTTAAGAGACTTTCCTTATACACATAATTTTATATCAATATTTAACAATAAATGATCACTTTTAATTATATTAACACATTGTATGCATATGAATTATTGATATAATTTATAATAATTCCTTAGAATGATACAGTCCTGAACCTCTAAAGTGTCACGCAGTAATTTGAATATATATATCATTATTGTGGTCATCTGCATGGAATCAAGTAATGTACTATGAAAGTCAAATGTTATGAGATATTTATAATTTTTTAAATATATAATATCTTGATTTATAGATTTTTCTAAACCTTCATTTTGCTCTCCTGAAAATAGTTATTTTGTGGCTTTGGTCTTTATCATTCTCGACACTTCAATTATAAAACTTTATTTGATACAACATTTATACATATCTATGATTAAAAGTTTGGAGAAAGGGCTCTCCATTAGTAGGAGAACAAACAGGGTAGGAGGAAAACACAAATCCCATTAAAATGTTATTATTATTATTATTATTATTAGCACCGCGTCTTACTACCCGTTCGGGTTATACGCACTTACGCTCATGTGTAATGGTAGGGTGATTGTGAGATGAAATGGAGGACCTACAGTTTAACGTGGAATCCGAACCACGGTGGAGGCCTGGCATTCCCCACATTCACGAGATGTCTTGTCAGAGGTGAAGGAAGGGTTTGGTAATCAGATAAATCCTTGCCGGGACCAAGGATTGAACCCCGGCCGCCAGTATAGAAGTCTGACACCTTACCCCTAGACCGCCAGGTCACCAAAATGTTATTAAATTACATAATTTGACTCACAAATATCCATTATATGTTCCTATTTTAGTTACCTTTAGTTTCCTGGGCGTTCGGTTCTTAATTAACACTCAAAATAAGGTTTTTATTTTACTTTTCAGAACATAAAATTTCAACTCTTAAACTATGTTTACAAGTCTATGTTTTGGGTAGTAGAAAATATGCTTATATTAATTTGAATAAACACCAAACTATTGTATTATTAAATGTCATTAATATTTAGTCTGTTGATGACGGGGAGATCGATGTTTGAATCCTGGTCTGGTCTACCAAGGCTGATATTTCATAAATTGTTTCCCCACTCTTCCTTCTACGCCAATGTGGGTAGATTACCTCTAAAATGCTTCTCAGCTCTACCCTATTAGAGTTATTATAATATATGTGTAGAACATGGACAGGTAGTAGGACTTAGTGATTTAAAAAAATTAGTATCCGACCCAAGTACAACATCTGGTTGGCACTAACTCTGCTACCTAGGCAAGAAACCCTGATTTGTTAGTATATCTATACCTATATATTATATTCAGAACGGGGATCTTGATGACATGTCATCTTTTTTTTTTGGTACATCACAGACAATTTTCATGTGCGCACAATTTATCTTTTTATCCCTCTGGTTATGGAAACATTTTTTAATACGTCATTTTTTAAACTTTGGATTTTTTGGCAATTTTTGTAATTTTTAGGCATTTTCGTTAATTAAGGATATTCCTAAATCTAATAGAGATAAATGCATAAATACCCTAAGCATATTTCAACACACGATAATACCGTCGGCATAAGATAGTGTAGGCCACGAACTTGTATCCTCTTTGCTTGTGTGGTTGTAAAATAGACATTCCTGGTGAGACGCTGTAATTAGACCGGAGAGAGTTTACGTTGGGAGGGGATAGATATTACTAAATGGAACAAGTATTTGTAAAATCATGTTATATTTTGAAGAATGCAATAGTTTAACTGTTAAAGGCTTTTAATTACATGTATATTATTTAGTTTGTATTTGTAAAAAATCTATTTAGTTGTGTGCATTTATTAAGAGTTTTTGTTCATACTTTTAGGTATTTTATTTGTTGCTGTAAATTTAAAGTAATTTTTTTTCGCAGTTTTATTCATATTTTAGGTCTTTTTTGACAATTGTTTAGATAATCAAAGTCCAGGCCCTGATTATAATAAAATATTTTAACTAATTCATCCCCTTCCCTGTGTATTCAACAGTCCGACATTTTAACCAGGACACGTATTTCCAATTGTAAGGATCAGGTAACAGTTTCACTGCCTGGATACCGCGCATGTTTCTGAGCCGGCCAAGAGCTTGTTGGCGCTCTGTGCTCGTGAAGGGCTTCCATTCTACGCGTCCGAGAACCGGGCGGGAAGCCTTCTAATTGGTATTAAATTAATGGGCTGGTTCATTAGGTACGCTCGGTTTCGATGCAGGAGAGATCTCCTTCCATACTCTCGTGCCATCCTGTCCCCCGACACCACAAGTCGGGATGACAAGCCAAAACTACCTTGTTTGAATCCCACCAGCATGACTATAACATTTATTATTAGTTAATATTGGAGATGTTTCCCAATGTTGATTTTTATTTTTCTTAACACGTCTTACTACCCGCCCGGGTACTTCACATATTTTACACCAATAGGGTGAGGATGAGGGAGCTAAAATGTAGAAGAACTGTACCCACATTTGTGGGAGGAAGTGTGGGGAACTGTTTAGGAAAATATCCCTCCCATTACACCTAGCCGGAATAAAAACCTTTAACTCCCCATCATTGGCAAACCAGACACCTTAGCCCTCATATCCACCGGAGCATCTCTCAACGCTGTGTTGTGTTTTTTTTCGATCCATTTTTTTATTAGTAAAATTATCATAAAAGTCATGATCAACTTATTATAACCCGCTTCGTTGGTCATACGGCCTAAGGTACTACTATTGCAGTAGACTATAGACCATTGATTCTCAAAGAGGGGTACGCAGAACACATTTTGGGGGTACGCGATGCATCGCTGTAATTATTGTACAAGTAGTATCCCCATCTCACTTAATACCCACACTATGATATTGATAATTGTTAGTGTTGTTCAATCAATCATGTCATTTTTTGTGTTTATTAATATATGTATTTGGTGTAAAGTAAACTGTAAATAGACACAGATAAATAGTAATAAGATGTTTTATGGTGTAACCATTACTATATTAAAATATTTTAAATCTGTAAAAGAGGTACTCCAGTTATATAAATATTCACAGGGCATACGTGTTGCATACAAGTTTGAGAACCACTGGACTAGACTGTCAATGAAAGTTAAATCGAGGTTCGAATCTAGGTTGGGTGTACTGAGGATGGTTTTCCTAAATGTTCTCCACTCTCCCTCCAAGTAAATACGGGTACATTTCCTCTAAATGTAGCATTCCTAATCCCTAAAAACATTAGCGTAATTAGTACATAAACCCTTAAACCCAACGGTGGTGCTAAAAAAACTTATTCTAAGAGTTTTGGATCGGGAGACTGGCGGTTCATTTAGAGTAAATAAACCCGCATTGGTAAGAAGGAATGGGGGAACTACAGTGATAGATCTTATCCCAACCACCCCATTACGGGCAGTCCAATCTAATGTGAAACAGACTCTTAAGACCGTGATAACACAAATACACGAATAAAAACCACCAGTTAAAACACACGATAAAGTAATGTATATTAATTTTATTTAAATGCTTTAAAAACTATTTGGGGGAATTAGCACCTGGGACTAGATTTCTAATGAACACTAAATCACTTGCACCCTTCCTTCTTTCTCACCATGTTAAGTCTAAGCATGTTTTCAAAGTTTATTACCAACGTAAAACATATTTTTGATCCCTTGCGGTTTGAGTTAAAGTCCACCAAAATACCCTTTTACGAGGATGCAGGCACCTCCAAAATATCCTTTGTTTAGATGGTTTATTTTTATTTTTTACATATTATTTTGTGCTTAGTTTAAGAAAGTGATTTTGTAATGTGTTTTACAGATATTTTATTTTATAATTTTGTGCAAATTTCTCTGTTTATATAAAAATTATGTTCTTGTTTAATATACAATAAATTATTAATATTATTAGCACCGCGTCTTACTACACGTTCGGACTATATGCCCTTATGCTAATGTGTAATGGTGGGGTGATTGTGAGATGAAATGGAGGACTCTACAGTTTAACGTGGAATCCGAACCACGGTGGAGGCCTGGCATTCCCCACATTCACAAGATGTCTTGTCAGAGGTTAAGGAAGGATTGGTAATCAGAAAAATTAGTGCTCGGACCAAGGATTGAACCCCGGCCGCCAGCACAGAAGTTTGATACCTTACCCCTAATATACAATAAAGTATTGGCTCATATTTAGTTATAGCCCGCACCAATAGGCATATGGATTAAATGTTGAGCTCATCTAGTTAAATTTGCTGTTGCCGTAGAGGTTGGGATTCTAATCCTGGTCGGGTATACAGATGGAATTTATTCTAAATTATTCCCCACTCGTCCTCCGCACAAATGTGGCTACATTTACCCCAAAATTCTCCCTTCTATTTCTCTACTCCATTAATTTAATTTAACGATTATAACCCGGGTGGGTAGTAAAATGTGGGGCAAGAACAAAATCTAGTTAATTTTCCAGCCATTTTCGAGCAAACTCTTCTAAAAGTTTAGCTATGTGGGTCTAATTTGATAAAACCCGAGTCTACGTAAGGGTCGTCTGACAGCCTCAAGTTGTTACGCAGCATCTCTATGGAGCTTGAGAATATTCCACCCAAGTGCTTGCTTCAAGAGCCTAGTTGAAGGCTCTTAGAAAGGAATAGAACGACCTTTCATACTGTCTCTCGCTTTACTCGACTGGATTGGCTTTCTTCCTTCAGTAAAAAAACAACAACAATAAACTGTGCTCTATGAAAAAAACTTAATATCTCCTCGTTTGATGGAGAAAAAGTACTTTATTTTGGACATGAAAAAACTATTAAATTATAATCAAGTGTTCTTAAACCACATACCTAGGTGGTACACTCAGATTCATATAAGTATATTCTTTTCTGACAGTCATAAAATTAACTAATACGTCAAGCATTGTGATCTTTTATGATATACAATATCAAACTTATAAAATAAGACTAAAATTTAAAGTAAAATGTTCTCAATCTTTAAATAGGCGTGTCTGAGCTAAATCACTCGTAGCCCAATTCATAGTACTTATAGAATTTATGTATTTTTTACCCAGGGGACGCGGACGCCGAAATGTACTATTCTTTTCATGGAAGTTCTTCTCATGTCGCGGTGAGATGAGGTGATGGTTATTGTGAATATGAGGTTGTAGAACCAGAATAAACTTTTGTGGGAATGTAGGAAACGCAAGAAAAGATTGCAGTTTTTATAGCAACACTTTTTTTTTTGTTAAAAATAAATCAAATATAGCTTCTATATAAACATGGAGTTTAATTTTCTTCATATGATGGTATCAACTTTTGTTGAACATGTCATGAACATAACAGACTTTTTAAATGAAGACAAAAAGTTATCATGAAATTTCAGGACACCCCTCACAGATATTAAAGAACTGATTATATCACCATGTTAAGAAAATTAAACTCTCTATTTGTATAAAAGCGATATATTATTTATTTTGACAAAACAAAGTTTTTCTATAAAAAAACTGGTATTTTCTCACGTTCTCTATATACTCACCTTAACTTAATTAACCATGGTCTGGTAACCGTTGTGACCATTCTCGTTTCGAGAAATATATCCATTGTACCTGCCGGGAGTTGAGCTCGGGATTTATGAGTTGGCAGCTGGGTGCGCTGACCACTATGTCAAGCGGTCGGTTAAGTGTCGTCAATACTGACTGCAAACAATATGCCTGTACAATAGAATCTTGATAGTTTGGACGTTCGGTAATCCGAACGCATCAAAATAGGCCAAAATACAGATTAATGAAATTTAGAAAACAGGAAGCAACGCTATTTAACGTTTTAGTGAGAAAAGAGCTGAGACCATGGTGACAATTATTTTAATTAGTAATTTTTTAGTAATTTTATTATTACCAATTAATGATTTAATTTTTATCAACATATTACACAGCCTATCTTTCTGTGTCTTAATCCGCCACATTGTCAAAAAAAATATATTAAAAAACAATTAGTTTACTGTACCTTATTATATTGTATTCTATCTGTCTTGTTTATATTATAAAATACATATTGCTAATCAGAATTAATTGATAATCCGAACCGCTCCCAGTCCCATTTAGTTAGGATTATCAAGGTTCTACGATATTTTCTAAGAGTTTATTCGAACTAAAATCCTAATGTATCACAAGTCCGACTACTTATCCCAGCTGGTAGCGTATCTTCCTACTGAGATATGTGTCCCGGATTTGATTCCATGCATTGCTAAAAATTATGTTATTGGTGAAATGTGATGCATCACAATGATGAATTAAGGTTCGGAGAGCTGGGTGTTGTATCTGTTCTAGATTTAAGTTAGTTTATAAGTCGTGTGCTGATATAAAAGTTGATTCAGAAAGTACACGTTAAATACCTCAAATAATAAATAGTATCACTAGGCCTATATTATTAACTTGAGCATATCATAGATTTTTATTTGCTAATTTATTTTGACGCATCTTACTAGCCACCCAGGATATTTACAAGTTTAAACTAATGCGGCTGTGAGCTATGAGAAAGGTAAAATTGTAGATGAAATGTGATCCTAATCTGAATGGAAGGAGAGTGGGAAACCATTTAACTTTGGTGAATCCAGTCGGGATTAGATCTTCAACTTTCTTCTTTTAGCCAGGAAATCAGATGAGATTGGCGTTCCCACATATGCTAGTTGTATGAGAATTAAGTTAAGGGTGGGTGCCTACTTACATAGTCACTAATAAAAACTGATATAAAAAGTAACGCTTGATTTTGAGCACGTTTTTCATATTTAATTAACGATATACATAAACCACCGCGTGGGGTTGGACATTAAACTTTACACCACGAGAAGGCTCGGGGGGAAAGGGTGAGAGATGGGGCTAGTATTGTAGTGGGGGTAAACAAGTGAAAGTATAATTTTGTTTCTCACTTGTGGTAAGAAACATACTTTACTACCATTTAAAAAAATCTCTTCCATAATTTAACAACATAGAACAAACTTTAATTACACCAATACAATTTTTGGACAAAACATAGATACAGCGGGCTCGCCCTTAGTTAAGAGTCCCCTACTTAATTGTTAACTATTGTTCTCTTACGTTTTGTCTGCGCGTGTGCTTATACTGTGTTTTTCACTGCACCTTTACCTGTGATTGATGTATAACTTGGCCAAAAGTTAGCCATGTTCTATAAACATACTTTTTTTCCCCAGTTTATTATGAAATATGTTATTAGTATTATTTAGAGACACAAAGAGTAAAATAAAGAAAGCAACATATTTTCTTGCGCATCTATTGTCCAACTTGAATATTCAAAGCACAAAAGCAGGGTTTATATGCCCCTGGAAAAAAGAAAAATGTTTAATAAAATCGGGAAATATCTTAACTTAAAAAATGTATCAGCCTTGATAAGTAAATTACTTTAGTTTGGTCCTTTTAATGATTATACCTCTCTCTTAGTACTTTTATATATATATATATATATATATCAAAGTTTAGCCATATTGATGGGTACATGGACTTATCGACGGTCTCGTTTGATTTGGTGAAGATGGGAGGAGCAAGATTCAAATCCCTGTTGGGTATAGGCCCTACTTAGAGTTATTTTTACTAAATAAATTTCCACTCTCCATCCTCTCAAATGTGAGTGCATGCCCTATATATTCTGCCTTTCTCATATTTACCTGCCTGAATGGATAGTAAGATGCGGTGCTTGCTAAGAAATAAATTAGTGGTTTATTTGTTATAGGCTGTTAGTTTGTAGGTACCAGCTTCAATTGGCCAAACGGTCTAAGGCATCCTTCTCATGTTAGACTGGCCTATCAATGACCAGGAGATCGAGGTTCGAATATAGGTTTAATATACTGAGGATGGTTTTTTACAAAATGGGTTCTCATTCTTCTTGCACGAAAATGCTGGTACATTTCCTCTAAATAAAACCCAACTAATCCCTAAAACCACTAGCGTAATTAATACATGCATATAGCCTGAACAAGTAGTAAAATGTTGGTGCTAAAAAAAGATGACGTGAGATTGGGGTTAGAATACTGGTTGGGTCTACTGAGTGGTTTTACCTAAATGGTTTACGTCTGTCCCTATACGCAAATGCAGGTAGATTACCTCTAAAATGTTTTCTTTTTCATCCATACTCATTGAAGTAATTTACAAGGTCTTAGAAAACTAATTTTCCTAGGAAGTGCGGGTCCGATAGAAAATGTTATTGAATTACCTTTAACCAATAAGAGTGTCCATTAAATTCCAAGGGGATCCAGACCCCCAAGCCCCTATTTTACACACTCCTGCCAACTGTAGAGACTGGATAGTTTGAATAGTTAAGAGCTAAGGTGATAAAAGTCGCTGATAAAATGTTTGAGTATAGACAAATCATTATTGAAGGAAATTCTAAGATAAAATATTCCGAAATAATTGTTACGACACAATCACTTTCTAATATAGTCTTTTATAATCTGAAACAAAATTTTAAAAATGGGTTTTTAATAAAGTATTCTTCAATAAATTTCCGTAAGAAAAATAACGCATTTTTATCATCGAATTAAACACTATTCATATATAAATTTTGAAAAAAATTGTTATATTCGTTATATTTCGCCGGAACATGTTTTTAAACCATATTTATAATGTAAGCTTTCCCCAGATGACCATTTTAAATAAAATCATTAAAGTATATTTCGAAATATTTCCCATTTAAAATTTTTTTACACCAGTAAACTATCCTTATATTTTTTTCCCCTGTAAATCTATATATAGTGCTATTTATCATTTAAAACAATACATATCAATTTTGAACAAAATCGTCAGAGCTATTTTCAAAATATTTAAATTTAAATACATTAGTCGTCAGTAAGCAAATTTAAAATAAATAATTTCTCTCCTGAAAAATAACTATTTAGTGATAGGCCTATTTATAATGTAAAATACTGTATAGATTTTCCAATTTGAATACAAAAAGTTAAAGCCATTTTTGAAATATTTTTAATTTAAAAAGTAGTAGTCATATGTAAACTGCATATAAATCAATTTTTATCTGAAAAACCTGTATGCATTACTATTGATTATTTAAAACAACTCTAAAATAGGCTATACATTTTTAACAAAATTGTTTAGCAATATACTAGAAACATCTCATTTAAAAAAACTAGTCTTTGGTAAGCTATTCTTAAGCAAATTCCCCCCCCCCCAAATAGGCAAACATTACTTGGCATTTAAAATACACCCCAGATATTTATTTTAAATAAAGCTGTTAGAGCCTTTTTGGAAAAATCTCAAAATTTAAAAAATAGTTACCAATAAACCACCCTTATTATAAGGTCTGGAACAAAAATTTGAAAATGGCCTAAGGTAATACTATAAAATTCCTAAATATACATTTTGGTTGTGGCACCAGGTACAGACAGATAAACCGAGGAACACACAAAATGTCCACATCAGACTTTTGGGTTCGAAGCCACATTCAATGTCGATATTCATCATATAAGCAAGGTCAATTTTTTTTTACGATTACAATATTTTCTCTTTATATGAGAAAGTAAAAATAGTTTTTCTGATGGTGACTTTTACTAACCAGATGCCAGGTGTATAGCTACTTTTTTTAGATATGATATATTTTTATGTAACTAACACTAATATTATATTATCAACAGGCCACTACAATTTTACCACTGATTCCCTTATCCTAACACAACTTTTCACAAGATTGTGTTAACTAACAATGCCGTTAAAATGTTGTGTATTATTTCAAACTGTTCGTAATTACAAAATAATGTTTTGAGTAATTAGGGGTGTTGAAAGGGTAGGGAGGTGGGGGTTGGGGGGAAGAGTAGTAAACCTACCTACACAAGCTACAAACTCCATATGACCATAACCAACAGTTCTTTTATGCAATAAAAAGACCGTAGCGAAAATATGTTCCTTCTTTTCTTGATCCCATTTACTCGGGTCATTCCAAGAAAGGTAATTTTACAATCCAAAGTTTTACCAGTTTCATCTTGAAGGCGAATATTAATATATTAATTAACTGGCATTTGCTTTATGACATAAACAATTAAAACTTTGATAAAAGTAAAAAAAAAGGTATAGCAACAAGTTTTTATATGTAATTATGGAGCACCCTTAAAGGTGGGTCCAACAAATCCCCCCGGATCCTCCCGTTCCACGCCCTTGGTAATTATCATATATGCGTATAACCTGAACAGGTAGCTAAATGCTGTAGTATAAAACCAAAGTTTGTAGGTGATTTGTTTAAAACTACACTTTGTTTTCCCAAATAAAACAAAAGTTCAAACTACTCAAGAGCTCTCTAGTTGAAAACGAACCTCTAATATTGGTTCTCTTACAGAACAATACGGTGGCAGACCAAACAAAACAACAAACATACCATTATTCGTGAGGCTAAAGACAATAAATGCCCTAGAGCCGACCTCTAGAATAAAACAAAGTCGGGGGAGGGGAAGGGACCAAGAACTAACTCTCCCGAGGTTTTTTAAGAGCGGCAATTTGTTCTGCTCCCTTTCGCAACCCGTCGCCAAATTGGCAGGGTATGTAAGGTCACGCGCTGCTCCCAGTCCACCAATAAACCACCTCAATTATTACCCTACGCGAACACCCCACACACACTTATCATTTACTGCTGACGCTTTTTACCTTTTTTTGTTGTTTTCCCCTCTACTCCACGTCTTACTACTTGTCCGGGTTATGTGCATATTTACTCTAATGGGATGGAGAGGAGAAAGGAAGTGTACTTCATGTATACTTCGTTTACTCTGAAAGGTACCAGCGTACCTTTCATGGGTCCACTATGGAGTAGCTTATAAGATAGGGTCATAGTGTAAGCCGTCAAGATAAGACATGCCTTGAGTGATTACACCATGGCCCTATCTCATTGTTTAATTACAATGGAACCACCTTGACTTATTGCACCATGGTCCTATATCATTTTTTAATCACAATGGAACCACCTTGATGGATTACACCATGGCCCTATCTCATTGTTTAATCACAATGGAACCACCTTGACTGATAACACCATGGCCCTATCTCATTGTTTAATTACAATGGAACCACCTTGACTGATACCATGGCCCTATCTCATTGTTCAATTACAATGGAACCACTTTGACGGATTAAACCATAGCCCTATCTCATTGTTTAATTACAATGGAACCGCCCTGACTGATTACACCATGGCCCTATTTCATTGTTTAATTACAATGGAAACACCTTGACTGATTACACCATGGCCCTATCTCATTGTTTAATTACAATGGAACCACCTTGATGGATTACACCATGGCCCTATCTCATTGTTTAATCACAATGGAACCACCTTGACGGATTATACCATGCATGGCCCTATCTCATTATTTAATCACAACGGAACCACCTTGACTGACTACACCATGGCCCTATCTCATTGTTTAATCACAATGTAACCACCTTGACGGATTATACTATGACCCTATCTTATATTTTAGCCACAGTGGAATCAATCAAGGTAGCAGTCTTACATGAACGTATTAAACTATGACCGTATCTAATAGCAATCAGGTTAAGCGGAGTGCACATGGAAGGAGAGTGAGTAAACCAAAGAGGTTAAACCCTTTTGGTACACCCAACCGGGATCAAAATCAGGGCTGTGTAGTTACTACTACAAGCCTTAGACTCCGACTGCTTCATAAATGGCTAAAGTATATTAATTAGTAATAACAAATTTACTGCAACATAGATTACTTCATGGGAAGCTTCTTTGACATTGCTAATGTATATTTGAATACATTTGTCAATAATAATTACAAATATTGTACATAACGCATACAAAAAGTATAAACTTAAAATGATGTAGTTACATAATATATTGTTATAATAATTTTTTTTTTAAGCCGGAGTTGGAGTCGGTACATTTCTACCGACTCCAACTCCACAGACCTGATAATAGCTCTGATCCATTTTTAATCAGTGACCCTGTGTAATATGAGTCTAATGTACTATATCGCGTGGCCACTGATACGAGTTAAGTTAATATGTAAGTTATTATTATTATTATTAGCACCGCGTCTTACTACCCGTTCGGGTTATACGCACTTACGCTAATGTGTAATGGTAGGGTGATTGTGAGATGAAATGGAGGACCTACAGTTTAACGTGGAATCCAAACCACGGTGGAGGCCTGGCATTCCCCACATTCACAAGATGTATTGTCAGAGGTGAAGGAAGAGTTTGGTAATCAGATAAATCTATGCCGGGACCGAGGATTGAACCCCGGCCGCCAGCATAGAAGTCTGACACCTTACCCCTAGACCGCCAGGTCACCTAATATGTAAGTTAGTAGACTAATTATAAAAATGGAGTTATGTGATGAACGTTAATACATCCCTACTGAAAAAAAAAAAATGCAGAAGGTAAGAGGCGATCATTAACACGGCATTATAATTTAGAATATGTTATTTTTTCCTCACATTTCAGTGTACTATCTGGGTGTGTACTTGTATATTAATTACGTTTATTGGGTAGGGATGAGGAAAGCAACGTTTAAAATAAATATGCCAGCATTAGCGGGGGGAACGAGAGGAAACTATCTAGGAAAAACATCCACAGTACACCCAGGTGCTCAATGGCGTGGTTTTAACTCAATAATACATTTGAATGTACTAATTAAAAATCACACCATTCTGTAGTCAATTTTACTTATTTCATTTTGAACAAAACACTATTTTAAGAGATATTTTGAAACGACGTTGAAGCAGTTCCTTTAGGAGCCAGGCGCCTTCATAAGAAAAGAACAAGACCATGCTTTATATGCAAGTGAGCGTACTGATAATTCCTTTTGAGATATCCAAAGATACGCTTGACCTACTCTGCATTTAATATGCCCTGAGGGGAGTAGGTGGAGGAGAGGGTGCCGGGAGAGGGGAATGTAATAAAAACAATGCACCCGACTACGTCCAAAGATTTATGTCCTTCATAAAACGTGAGTTCAATTACCTGCTCGTATTTTAAATCCAATGCTCGTCTTGTCCAAGAGACTGTAGCGAAGACAGGGACGAGGAGGCCTGTTGCCGTAGTTTTGTGGTCAGGGAGACATACTAGTGTCACCCGTATCGGTGGGCACGTGGACTAAATGTCAGGCTCATCTGGTCTAATTTTTCCTGTGACGGGGTAACCCGGCAGGGTGTACTGAAGGTAGTATACCTCTCCCCCTTCATGCAAAGGTTGATATATTTTCTTTAAATTCTACCTTCCCACATCCTTAATATTTTCTTGCGTTTAAATGTGTATAGCCTGAACAAACATGATGATAGAAAATAAATATAACCTTATTTATAAAGGGCTTGAATTTAAAACTCAACTCGGAAGAAATGCTATGGTAATTATCGTCTAGGGCCTAGGTCTTCTTTAAAACTCAACTTGGAAGAAATACTATGGTAAATATCGTTTAGGGCCTAGGTCTTCTTTAAAACTCAACTCAGAAGAAATTCGATGGTAAATATCATCTAGGGCCTAGATCTTCTTTAAAACTCAACTTGGAAGAAATGCTATGGTAAATATCGTTTAGGGCCTAGGTCGTCTTTAAAACTCAACTTGGAAGAAAGTCTATGGTAAATATCGTTTAGGGCCTAGGTCTTCTTTAAAACTCAACTCGGAAGACAGGCTATGGTAAATATCGTTTAGGGCCTAGGTCTTCTTTAAAACTCAACTTGGAAGAAATGCTATGGTAAATATCGTCTAGGGCCTAGGCCTTCTTTAAAACTCAACTTGGAAGAAATGCTATGATAAATATCGTCTAGGGCCTAGGCCTTCTTTAAAACTCAACTTGGAAGAAATGCTATGGTAAATATCGTCTAGGGCCTAGGTCTTCTTTATAACTCAACTCGGAAGAAAGGCTATGGTAAATATCGTCTAGGGCCTAGATCGTCTTTAAAACTCAACTCGGAAGAAATGCTATGGTAAATATCGTCTAGGGCCTAGGTCTTCTTTATAACTCAACTCGGAAGAAAGGCTATGGTAAATATCGTCTAGGGTCTAGGCCTTCTTTAAAACTCAACTTGGAAGAAAGGCTATGGTAAATATGGTCTAGGGCCTAGGTCTTCTTTAAAATCCAACTTGGAAGAACTGCTATGGTAAATATCGTCTAGGGCCTAGATCTTCTTTAAAACTCAACTTGGAAGAAAGGCTATGGTAAATATCGTCTAGGGCCTAGGTCTTCTTTATAACTCTAACTCGGAAGAAAGGCTATGGTAAATATCGTTTAGGGCCTAGATCTTCTTTAAAACTCAACTTGGAAGAAAGGCTATGGTAAATATGGTCTAGGGCCTAGGTCGTCTTTAAAACTCAGCTCGGAAGAAATGCTATGGTAAATATCGTTTAGGGCCTTATTCAGACGTTGTATGAGGACATTCGGGTTCGATATCAGGCGAGGGTTAGATTGTTCGGAGATCGCTGGTAAGGTTTGCCTCAGATGTGGGCCAACCCACCTTCGTTAAGTGCCTAACACCTCCACCTCCTCTCCAGATATTTGGTATACTGGTATTCACAGCAGGATATACAGCTTACCTGGTGATGACCTGGGAGGTCTGAGGTTTGCTTCCTTCTGACATAAATGAAAATAAGAAATGGGGTATTTCGTATACAGTTTTCTCAGATTTTTTTTCCAGGTTAATGCCCAAAACAGTCATCTTAAAATATCCCCCTCCTAATCCTGTTTCGTTAAGTTAAGTCAATATTGACCAGTATTGGCACTAGAACGTACACATTCGGTTATGTAAAGTTGCTTTTCAGTCACATTAGAAAGCAGAATGAAAAACCAGCCAATTTCTGTGCTAGTAAAAACAAAGATTTGGGGATCGATTTGGCAAATACTTCTCCAGCTCGTTAATTACTGTGTTCTTAATGGGACTTTTGACTGATACGTTCAACAAAAGTTTTGATGTTCTAATATTTGGGGATTCACCCATCCTTCGTCCTTAAGAGTTCAAAGTAAAGACGTGCAACATTACAATAACAAAAAAATAAGGAAATGGCAGAATGACCTCTTTTGAACAATACTATATATATAAATATTATTCTATCAAATAAATATCAAAGAACATTTTCTAATTGGACTTCTCTGTTACGCTACCTACTTCGCCTGATTAGCTACCGGTTTTATCTTTTATTGTTGACATATATATATATATATATATTCCCATTTTGGCTATATATATATATTCCCTTTTTGGCAGCTTAGGTGTTGTTTGAAGAGATCCGGCTTAGAACAGTTGCAATTTAAGCCAAAGGGGAATTTAGAGTATGAAGATATTAATCAACTTATAACAACGTCGCTCCCCTGCGAAGTCAGTATTGCATATGTGTCAACATTACATAATCCTACCATTATATAGTCCTTGAATCTACCACGTGTTCTCAAGGCCCTGGAATAACAGGAGGGAGAGAGGGGTAAGGGGTAGCATGCTTCTAGAATATACTGGGTCATATCATGCCTCTCCAGGCGTATGTGGAAGGAACTGGACTACAAGCTTGCCGAACACAGCTGATAGAGCACAGTGAATACTCGTGCCTATCGCTCTTTTTTTTGGGGGGGGGGGGCGGGGCCCTCAGTAATCACGACTGGAGAATGAACCATGGGCCTCGATTCTGTCAGGTTTTAAACAGTGCCGGGAAGTGTTGTAGAGCCGCGGTCATGCTGAGCCAAGTCAACTGGGGTCAGGGTGGTGAGTGATGAAACCTTTTATTAATTACTTGTTGTAACGGGATTCGAAATCCCAACACACACAAGAATAACTCACACAATCTGTCAAATAGTACCATGCCCCCACACTTAAGCATTTCCCATCTACGTCTACAGCTTTGCCATTCTTTAACATTTCTATAGATTTGAACACCTCAGCCACGTTAATTATTTCACTCTTCATAACATATTCCCTATTTTCTTCTACTTTATCTACGTTTCTGCCATACATTTTCTCAAAATACTTCATCTAATGCTCTCATATACTGTGTTCATCCCAGATAAACTAACCACGTTCATTATGAATGGCATAGGGCTTTCCTTGCCTCCCTTGTTTTGTTTTCTTTACCCACTCCCAGAAGAGTTTCTTATTCAATTCAAAATCATTCTGCATGCTTTCTCTTTTTAATCCCATTTACTCTCATTTATTACTTTCATTTCATTCTTCTTTTTCTCTTTGAATATGTTACAAAACCTCTTACATTCTGTTTCACTCTTAATTCGTTTTAAGTTTCCCACCACCGCAGATACACACACACACATTTTTCGCGCACTCAAAAAAAGCCTCTTCTATTCTGTTCCAAGCACGTTCTATATCATTAACATTTATTTCGACATTCTATTCATGCCCTAATAAAGTTAATTTTACGTCCAGCCTCTCTATATAATAAATTATATATTTGCTTTACCAACTAATTGCACACTTTTTACATTTAACTTGCATATGCATCTGATTATATTTGGATAATTAAATCTTTATGTGTCAAGCAACACGTTTAAGCATGATGTTATACTACTGAGATATTGAAGTAAAAAACGCGGCCGATACCACAACACATTCTTCCAGCAAGGTGACATTCCTCGGACTAAGGCAAGGTGTCGTTCTCTTGTACGCACCTTGAACAATATTTACTCTATTACTGTTCGTTCTTGAATCATCTGCATTGTAACTCGTGGCTATCACCAGTTAAAAACTACCTTGAGTCGCCTACCAGTCTAGAATATGACACAGGACAGTGAAGTGTAACAATTACTTGAAATTTTGTGGTCTAGACGAAAGAGTATCATATAATTATTTAACCTTAACATTAAATTATGATTTAATGAAAGTATTTGGTTAGAATAGTTATAACATTACAAAGTTGATTTACATTCGTAATTTATTAGGCCGAATGCACGCGATATTTCTTAAAATTTTTACTCATTCAATTTTTTTAAATATTTTTTTTAATTGGATGTGTCCAGGCAAAATATTTGCTATCCACACCATTAGGGTAGGGATGAGGAAGGTAGAATTTAGATGAAAACCATCTGAATTTGGGGGTGAGGTGAGGGCAAGAGAAAGTGAGAAAATATCCGGGAAAAATCACTCTCATTACACCTCTCCATTAAACGGGAAACCAGATTAGACTGATGATACTGACGACTTTGTCCATGGGTCCACAGGTGTAGAGGATTGAATTGTTAATTATCTAATGATGCTATTCACCTGGAAAGAGTGGAGTAGAGTGAGGGAAGAACCCAAGCTCTAATTCAAAATTAAACCCTGTCCTTTCAAATCAAAGTCCCCCCTCTTATATGTCCTGAACCCATACCAATAGTAACGTGGTACAAGGCTTCTAGTTCGTAATTAATTGCGATGGTGGTGACGGTGGAGATTGAAATTCGAATCTCAATTAAGTGGATTTAAGGTAGTTTATCCCATGGAATTTATAACTGTGATTTTTTCATCTCCTATCCACGCTTATGCGTGTGCAGTTCTTCTGAATCCCCATTTCCTTCCCTACGCATTGTATTAAGTCATTAATGACTATGATGTTAAACATATAACTAACTATAACAAAGACAAACATAACCATCCCAACAGCAAACCATGCTGTCCTTTTGTTTTTACAAGATGGTCCACATTTGATTGAGCAGGACTATACCTACCCCCCCCCCTCCAGACCCCCTATATAACCCCCGGGCGTATAAACATGTTCTTTTAGTAGCAAGCACCACCTCAAGATACACAGCTTTCATGGCGAAGTTTTTGTCGGTGGCATATTTCAGATTTATAACTCGAGGGGGGTTTTATGAAAAGGCCTCGTAATTTTCCGTTCTCGTAATTTTGAAGCTTATGTTTAGAATCACGGACTGGTTTTAAGCTTCCCTTTAAGTAATTATATATAATGTTTACGATATTTCCGGGTCATCCAATGTTTTATTAATTAACTTTGTAACTTATGTATATAAATCATTATAATTTCTATGAGATTAATTAAATGTGTCAGTTCATTCAAAATGCAGTCAATATGTTGACCTGATATGGATAAAAAATATACCCTGTCCGAAGATACAAACCCTGGACTTCCTTATCCCCCTTCAATGTGTTCCGCTTCCTAATACCCATCCAGACTATCTGCATAATTACAATAACGAAACAAGGACGAGGAAACTAAAATCTTAAAGATAAAGCACACGCATTTACGTGGGATAAGAATTTGAAAACATTTCGGGGAAAAACCACCTCAGTACACCCGGAAAACAAATAAGAATATCTCGATGCCTTAGTCCATGTGCTCATCCATGCAGGTCCTTGTACCATTGAAAACATGTAGGTTTAATAACACTACTCAAAAGAGGAGCTTTGGGGTGATTCATTGGGTTTGCATTTTTTTATTAAAATATTTTAACAGTTAAGAGAAATCACATGTTTCTTCAGTAGAGAAACACAAAGTTTAATTTTATTCACATGATGACCTCAATAGTTCTTGAATATTTTTGAAGGGTCTCCTGTAATTTAATCACAACTTTTTCTCTTAGTTTAAAACATTTGTCATCTAATGCCACTATACTTATGACAGATATTCAACAACTTTAGCTATCCTAACGTGAAGAAAATTAAACTATATGTTTCTATTGAGGCAATATTATATTTATTTTGGCAAAACACCCTTTTTCGCGTCCTCTACACTCCCGCTTTAAAGGGATGGCCTAGAGCTCTGCTTAGAGGAGGAGATAGAGGGTATTTTATTTTTATTTTGTGTCTTAACTTAAATGGGAGAGCTTATAGATCGACCCATCTAGATGGGGCTTGATGAAGAGCCCTTCTATCTCCCTAAGTTCAAACGTCTTCAATTGTCCTTGCTCTTAAAGCCTAAAAGTCCTTTCCTTCCCGCAAGCCCATTACGTTGATCGGCATCTAGCTCTTTATTTTTGGCACTACTCCCTCGTTCTCCTAGACAATGCCAAGGAGGAAATGAGGGAAGAAACTGTTTAGCATAAAATGCACATAATTGTAATACTTATAAGATATTCCCTCCCATATCCCCCGCTCCACCCCTCTCAAGAAAGTAAAGGATGAGTTTGATCCGACTTCTCCCATCCTTTATATTATTCTCGGGTGCCTCACTGGTACGAATGACTTTGCGTATGTCAGGAAGTTTTTGCCTTTGGGCTGTTGCCATGGATATCGAGGCATACCGAGATACACTCTGTTATCATAAGATGTTCTGCTTCGTCGATTACAGTAAGGGGTTTGAAGTCATAGCTTGGTCGGTAGCGTGTCTGTTTAGTGAGTTAGGGGTCCTGAATTCGATTCCTCGTCTGGCCAAAAAATGTATCATTGGTGAAATCGGGGGCTTCCACTTCACGTTGATGAATCAAAATCTTGGTAATTGGGCGTTGTGTCTGTAAAATATAAAGTTAGTCTATAGGTTGTTAGTTGATATCATCAGTAGGTTTAGAAAGTGCAAGTTAAATACACCAGTAAGAAGAGAATGTATTTCCCAAAGAATTTTGAAGAGAGTTTTTTTTTTACTTCCCTGTTTGTTATATGAATAATTTTTTTAATCTGGATGCTAAACGTGCACTATATATTTTATAACTCTACTTACAAACTAACTCAACCCGGTACATTAGCTATATAATACTAAATACCTTGCTCAAGTACCCTAGATATATACTAATTTGATAACAGGACATACGCAAATAATAAATATATATGTGTGAGCACCCCCCACATTCGAAACCCGATCCCATTAGTTTTGTGGTGGGCCACTATAGTCACGGTGATCACAATTGAAGACAAATTAATGCAAGAATGTATATGCTAAGGCCATTTAACTTGAAGGTTGAACTTTCTAGACACTAAGCTATATCATAATTCGATCTACAAGATAACTTAAACTAGACTAGTGACATAATATATTACTTAATTTACCTAATTTTAACATTATAAAAGTATTTAACTGTCGCGACCTAACCCCGTGGGCTGGATTTGTCAGGATAGCTTGCGGGATGTGTTAGGTTGCAGGCAAGGTAATTGTGTGAGTTCAAATTAATAAGTAGATTTACGAATTTGGGTTTAATAGAAGTTACTAAATCATTATAATGGGGTAGGTATGAGGAGGTTAGCGTTTAGAGTAAATCTACCAACATTTGGGTGAAAGGTAAGGGGGAGACAATTTACAAATATAACATCCTCGTCACACCAAGTTGCAATGCGAAACTTGACCTCCCCGTCACCAGCCAACTAGACTAGATGAGCTTGACGTAAAGACAGCTTGACCACCTATGCGGACTACCATGGATCTTAGTAACCGTCAAAATTAACACGACGCGACAGCTGCAGAAAAAGTGTGACTTTGGATATGAATGGTTGAAAGTATATTAAATAATTTTTTTCCTGTATGTCGGTTAATATTATTTTTATGGTGATCCGATTATATTTTAAAGTCCCTTCTTACACTTTTGAGATTGTCACCAGTTTTAACCGCTACTTATTAAGCTGTGCGGCTAGTCAAGGGTATGTTTGAGACAATCGCGACAAAATTATCTCGAACGGCTAACCCGAACAGAATCAAACCTCACTTGCTTTCC
>CABEEJ010001347.1:14942-66487 GCA_901482245.1 Timema douglasi | reverse complement strand
GGGGGCGGGGGTTAGTGAGGTAGTGAGGGTGGGGGTAGTGGGGGTGGGGGTGGTTGACTCCCATAATTCCCTCTCTCTATACCCATGAGATTACCTCTATAACACTTCCTTGCTCAGCCCTACCCCACTAAAGTAATTATCATATGCGTATTTCCTGAAGAGGTAATAAAATCGGTGATTAAAAAAAAAGCCGTACCTGTGGGCTCATATATTAAGGTGTGACTTTAATCTTGGCTGGTTTGTTATTTATTGAGTACTAATGGCCTATATCTAGGCCGTATTTACCGACCTGACTTTTACTACCTGATTTCTTCAAAAATAATACCCTTTCCACTCCTAACCCATTAGGATTATTAATTGGACCACTCACACGTGTAGTAATACGCAAAATAATCAATTAAATCTGGGTCTGAGGTAATAATGACTGAGGGTATAATATTGTACCTATTATCATAGGTTTAATTAATTTGTAAATCTCGCTATCTAATTAAAAAATATTAAGGCTCTAAGGCTGGGTGTGTAATATAAGAAGTGCTATTCCAGACTAAGTTAGTTTGTAAGTCATTTACTGATTTAGTTTGATTGATTAAAAAGTACACTTAAAATACACTAATAGAATACAAATTATTTAGTTGTGGATATGTGGCACTAATGAATGTGGCCATTTTCCGTCGTCCTATAAGAGAGAGGATGACCAACTACAGATATGACCATGGTTAGATCTCAATTTATGATTAAACTCATATTTAAATTTCACCTGTTATCTAATTATGACAGTTCTAAAGTTTAGAAATATACTTAGTATTAGGGACTATTGTCTTAGATTCAGGTGGTATTAATAACGAGTTAAAACTCCTAATTTTTAATAAATATATTCTCTACTCATGAAATAATTTCGATTTTTATTTACTAATATATTGTTTTGTATGTTTTTTTCACCACGTATTATTAGTCTTTTGAGCTATACGCATATATATTAATTACTTTAATGGTGTAAGGATAGTGAAGGTAGAATTTTAAAACACCCAAATGAGATTCCAACCCCGACCTCCCCGTCACCAGCAAAATATACCTAATAAATTCAACCTTTAGACTGTGTGCTTACTAGTGCGGGTTTGTGGGAAGTTAAATATATTTTTACATCATTAAACAATCTTTAGTCACAAATAAAACATAAAGGGTATCTGGATTGCATTGAATTTTTAAAAGAACACTAAAGATAAAATTTGGGTTAGTACCTGTCACATACAACGTATAACAAGCACTCTATATGCTAGTTTCAATTTGCCTACAGTGTTATTTCTCCCTCAAAAATGGTATAGGAAAATTAATAATTCTAAAACAAAGCTTTTTTTTAGCATTTTATTTAGGTCTGAATATGATTGCTTTGATAGACTCTCTCCCTCTAAAGTCCTAACCAATCTCGCATCGACAGTCTCTTTTTTTTTCATTCCGAGTTAATGATTGCGTTGGCTAAGGGATTTTTTTCCCCTTATGGTTTCCCACACTCATTCTACGTAAATGTGGGTAGAATAATTGAAGTAAGTTATACCTTTCACATCCGTCCTCTCTACTCTTTTAATGTAAATATGTGGATATTCTGAGAGGTTAGAAAAACTTGATGCGCCAAAACAAAATTTAACTAGACTTTTAAAATAATTAATATTGTAATAAAATCGTTTAAACCACACTAGTTGTTGACCCGGATTCAAGGATCGTGTAAAGTGCTCAACCCTGGAGGCAAGAAACACATCTCATATGCACTTTTAAAAGAAATACATTTTTCCCGTTTTGAAATACATGCATTTCTCGCGACACATATGACTCGTCTGTTCGCTTCGGCTTGAAGATATCACCCTCTAATCCGAGTCCTGACTAGAACAGAACAACGAACAGAACAACGAACAGAACAACGAAAACTACATTGTCCATGATTGGTTAGTTGTCAGTATGGGGTAGTAGGTGTTGTGTCTTTTATAGTATTTTGAAAGTTATAATTTGTGTATTAATATAGTCTAAGGGCCAGTTTCATAGTCAGACTTAGTACGCCTCAAGTACGGCGCTATACTAAATACAGGACGACAACTACCTAGACCATAATGTAATGGGCCAGTTTCATAGTCAGACTTAGTACGCCTCAAGTACGGTGCTATACTAAATACATGACGACACCTACCTAGACCAGAATGGAATGGGCCAGTTTCATATGCGAAACGGGTCCATTCCATTTAAGTCTATGTAGGTGTCGTCCTATATTTAGTATCGACTCGCACTTGAGGCGTACTAAGGGCACGTTTCATAGTCAAATTTAGTACGCCTCAAGTGCAGCGCTACACTAAATACAAGACAACACCTACCAAAACTTGAATGGAATGGGCCGTTCTCGCATAGGAAAGTGGCCCATTACATTCTGGCTTAGGTATGTGCCGTCATGTACTTAGTGTAGCGCCGCACTTGAGGCGTACTAAATTTGACTATGAAACTGGCCCTTAGTCTGACTATGAAACTAGCCCATTAATGTGTCCAGCGCGTAAACATAAGATATCTCTAATAAAAATGCATTTGTTTTTTTTCTCGTATGAGTGATTTACACAAATTCACTTTGTTCATAATATAACATTAAATCTGCATATTATCTATACAAAACAAAACTTTTTTTAAACCCTATTTTTTTACCCTCGTATTTTGAAACATCTGTAACCTATCAGGGCGAGTTCTGGTATATTATATTAAAATTTATTCTAATCCCGTTACTCAAAATGGGTTTGCCAGTGTTGAAGAGGTTGTAGTTCGAGCCATATTCTTTTATAAAATGGTTTTCCGAAACCTCGCGAAAATGGGGGGTACATTTACTCTAAATTTGACCTTATTCATCTCTATTATAACTTTATCTTTAGTGCAAATAGATGGATATTCCAAATGGTGCACACAATAAAGTCATGTGCTGAATATAATTTTGTGTTAAAGAAGGCTGCGTAGTAGAGCACTGGTAGCGTCGCAGACGTTTAGAAATTCCGGATTATTTATAAAGTGGTTTGATATGTTTTAATAATGTTTTCACCAAAATGTAGACGAAAGTTTCAACCTGATAAATATTTTAATTTAAAATTTAAAAATGTTTAAAAAAAATTGTGGTAGCTTAATGAAACCTTATAAAATAATACCACATAAACCCTTTAAAATAATACCATATTATCTTAATAAAATTATGTTGTGAGCCTATAAAACATGAGTCTATTTGATAGTGGAAGGTTATATCTAGTTTTCTAACCTTATGATTTAATTCCAGAAGTACAAATTTATACGTGATTCATCGTTTAATTTTTTTTTTAATCTTTCAACTCAAAATATAAGCTTTATAGCTCATCAGAAACTTGCTGATAATCTACGCCTACATTTGGTTGAAAACAACATTTTAAAATATCAAACAACTTCTGTGATAATGCGGAATTTATAAGTGTCTTCAATGCGTCTTGGTGCTCCACCATACAGCCCTTTGAAGGGATGTTTATCAAACCCCTTCCTCCTAAAATAAGCAGAGACTATATCACATCTAATACGATTTATTACGAAGAAACCTTTACAAAAATAAACAAAGGATTTTTACACTAATTCTGATGTACAACTTCAAATTATATTAAAATTTGAAATAGTTTCAAAGCAAGGAACTAATAAAAAACTTATAAATATGTTTTTTTCTTATCTTCTTGTACGTGACATAATTTAAACGAATTACATTTTTTAGGGGATCTTTCCAAACTACCAATTTAAAATGCTGTTCATCTTTTGTCTTTATTTTATTTTGCTTCTATCTTTGTGCTATTTTATTAGTCTCTTGTGAATTTTTATCGAGGAATAGAAAATCCCGGGGTTAGGAAGAGGGTAAAAGAATGATCGGAATAGATTTTCAAATTCGATTTAAAAGAAGGAATGTCTAGCTAGCTTCCCCTCCTTTACCCACCTCTTTTTTCTGTTCTGAATTTCAAAGGCGATACCGTGTAACTCTATTTATGTGTGTTGTTAAAAAAATACGTGTTCCTCATTACTTTATGGCTTGGATTTAACGGAGTTAAAGCTTTGTTTACCTTCAGTGTTTTGTTGTAATCATTTTAGTATATTAATTAATAAAACAAATCTTTGTTTGAAAATAACATAAAAATAGGAAAAATTGAGATATTTATTACACTTGAAATTTTGATTAACTATTTAGCACTGTGATTACCAATCCCATTTTCCCCACCAGTTTTATGTCAAATAACTTTTCTTTCTCTCATAAGCTTTTTTTTTAATCTATGTCTTAAGACTAGAAAAATATAGGCTTAGTCCTTTAACTTTAAAATGCAACAATGCTTTTCTAAGTATACTATTAAGTCCCAGAACTTATTTTATTTCATCCTTCCCTTTATATATTTGTTATATTGCAAAAATAAAATTTTTGATTATGCTAATATACTTGCGTGGTGGAAATTGAGGGCGCTTTTGGGCATAATAAGCTTACTAGCTCATTTAATTTAACACTGATTTTAAATATATTTTACAAACTAGCAGGGCATATTATTACAATACAGCGTGTTTTTTTATTAAGTTACATTTGTTTTCCCGGTCCTTAAATTAATAATAAATTACATTAATCAAATATTTTATAAGAACTCAATGTTCAGAATCAAGGTAACACTTATGCCTGACTTAGTTTTAGTGATATTATTTTTATTAATATAGTATTGAAAAAAAAGTTTATATGGCCATTAAGCTATTATTTACTAAAGTATATATTTATGTAAACAAAATGTATATATATATGTTTGTGTGTGTGTGTGTATGTAGTCCTACATTTCATTTGCAAAAAAAAATACATTATAAATAGAGATAAGTTAAATTTAATTACTACCATTAATTTCTAATGATATGAAAAAAATAATATGTACACTATATTACTTTTTTGGATCACGTGGCATAAGCTTTTAGGCTCGCAATAGAATAATTATCCAGGGGAGTTAAAGGCAATTTTCTTTATAGGGTTTTCATATTCTCCCTACAAGCAAATATAACTTCCTCTATATTCTACATTTTTAATCTTTTCTCATTAGTTTGAATATGCAGCCAACGGATGTAAGACGCACAGCATTGGGAATTTTTTTTACTGAAAAACAAATAATTTGTGTGTGTGTGTGTGTGTGTGTGGGATTGTAGGAAAAATATATATGGGCTACTATTTTTTCTATTATATAAATTAAAACTAAAATGCTTTTAGGACATTATTTTTAATAAACTATGATGCTATAAGCTATCATAAAAATCACTATCAATTAAATTGACTAATTAATTTCAAATTAAACTTTGGTAAAATATCTGGTTTTAAAGCTATTAATTTTCAACCTTAGCCGAACAACTTTCCTCACGTTACATATAATTTTGTCAGTACAGCCCTTACTTAAATACATGTTTACGTTACACTCTTTTTTCCTCTTCAATGTTTTAATCAGCCTGTAAACATGGCGTTATGTTAGCTCCCTCCACCCTACAACTATGGCGTGTCCGCTTTCTGTTCCTCCACTAAATTAGTTCACTCGCGCTGGATTTTATTAAGTACCGCCCGAGGTTTTTTTCCCATGTTAACACTTTTATAAAGTTACTTGTTTATATTACCTGCCATATGATACGGCAAATTAAGAAGGGTCAAGGCTTATATTATATGGTTTTGTTTTAACTTAATTTTAAAATTGCAACCACACACTTTTCCCTTTGCGCATTTTGTATTCTAGTTTTTAATGAAATATTGTTTTATTTTGTTTCGAAATGTTGAAATTGTGTTTCTCTTATTAGACTATTTCAATGTAGCGCATTATATTTTGTTATTTGACTCTTTAGATTTAATTTTTAAAGATAACTTTAAAATAATAAAAGGTATTTTATTTAAGGTAAATGTAACGCCGATTTTAACTAGTTTAAATATTCGCTCTTGTCAATTTTATTTTTCCAGTGCTCTCTCTTTTACTAACCGTCTATGTTGTTCCTATATTTACACTAATAGGAAAGGTAACACTGCATATAACATGTTGGCTATCCATATTTGCGGAGAGGTAAGAGTATATAATTATTTGGGGGGAAATACCTCAGTATATGTGATCGATATTTAAACCTAAAGCCTGCAAACACCGACAAGAGAAGAGTGATGTTTTTGTCTATACATCGGTATTTAAAAAATTCAACGGCCTCAGTTTGCAAGTGAGCTCTACCAATTATATATATGCACCAAACCAATTCTTACTACCCGATAATAATATAGATATATGTTCACGTCTTTCTATTTGGTCTAAACGTATTTATTACTTACTATTTTGTGGGGTATAGATTTGAAAGCTAGAATTGAGAAGAAAGATAATAGCATACACGTGGAAAGAGAATGTGAAACTATTCACGAAAAATCATTCACAGCCCTCATCCAGGATTAAAACCCTACTTCCCTATCATTATAAAACCATATATGAGTTAATATGAGCTAATCTAAAAACGTTAGTTTCTAGGAACTCACTATGATAAAGGTATATGTGATGTGTCACAGGTAAAATTGTATTTTTATGTATTACATTAATTTTTGTCTTGAAAAATAATTTGTGTGTTTCATTGTTGATGAATGTGAAAAAAACCCAGATACAATACATTTTTGTCTTTCTATTTAGCTTTGGAGTAAACTTTCATATAAATATAATTTCATACAATTTAGTCAGGTCTGTCACATTATTTTACGACAGTGGGTTGGTTGGAGGAAGGATGCGTGGTGGGTGACCAATTTCTCATTAGTTTTTGCCAGAAAATTCCGGACATGGCCCTGATGTAAAGTTTTATTATTACTATTAATACACTTGCATGTCTTAAACTCCTATATCTCACAGTAAAAATATTGACCAGTCAAAATAAAATTTGGTATTTACTATTATTGTGTTCTTAGGTGTTCTGTCTTACGACAGGTCCATTCCTTTTGTCAATGAACTTAGACCGCCAATGCGCCCTGTCTTCTACCTTCTCCTTTAACTCCCAAAGCTTTCTTCTTTCCTTCAAGTCATTCAATATTTGAATACTCCTTTCTAAGCTCCTCTTTCCCTCAACCTTGCCTTTTATGATGTCATGCAGAAGACAGTTCCTCCTGAGGATGTGTCCGATAAATAGTATTATTGAAACTATTTGAATTTGACAGTTATACTTAGTGTAGAAGCTAAGGGGTGGTGGTCTAATTTGTGTCTCGACTAAAATATAACTACAGATGGTTCTAAAACCCCTTATAGTCATAGCAAAAGCTTGCAAAGAAGAGTAAAAAATGCAAATATCTCACGCTTTTTCCTTTGCTTCTTCCTTTGCGTTTCACATATATTTGCCTACCTTCCCCAGGCCAAAGTTTGGAAAGAGACAGAGACCCCCAAACCCTCACCCTCTGATTCTACGGACCTGAGTGTAGACGATACTTGTTTAGTCAAATATTTTTTTTAAGAATGAAGTACCTCCGGCAAATCAGCACACAGCTCATTTACGGGGCTTGTAGAGGAAGAGTACATCTTCCAGGGAGCCAAAAATATTCGAATTAATTTCAAACAAAAGAACGTCCCTCACCTCCTTTCTTAAATCTCGTAAAAAAACAACAACCCAGAAGACTGACGACTACCGCAGCTTGGCTTTGTTAAGTTAACCTCAATCAAAGAGCTAAAATGACAAAGTCCCTCTTTCGTAATGAAACAAAAGAAATGGGGGGAAGGGGGATGTAACAGGGAGGTAGTAGCTAAATCTATCTGTATTCTCGGCCACAAAAACATCTCGTCCATTAATCAGCCAACTGTCTTCTTCCTCCTCTCACCACCCCTATCCCCTCACCCTCAGGCAGGGGAAACCGAGGGTGGGAAGCGGGGTTGTAAGCTTCAGCTTTCCACAAAAGAACAGGCTTAAATATACGTACAGAAAGCGCGTTATTTTATCTTTTGGAAAGTTTTGTAATTAGGTTTCGGTTTATTAAACAATCGTTTGTGATAAAATTAACATAGAAATTACACGGAACCTTTCTTTTAACTTTTTTTTTAAGAAAGCAATTTATTGAAAAGCTCTATCCATCAGGAATTTAGTTAATTGATTACGTTATACATTTTAAATTTCTCTCGACACCTCGGATAGAAAATATTGTGATCGTCAAAAAATTCTAGCTCAAGATTTTGATAAATGTCTACGTTTCTTGACCCCCTGAAACCAAAAAGGTGGTTTTCGTAATGCCATCTGTCTATCTGTCCGTACCTCGTGCTAGAGCCGAAACTATTTGACCGATTGGGATAAAACTTGGTTTCTAGGGGTTTCATAAGGTCTCCCCTAGGGTTCATTGGAATTGGACATCTAACCCAAAAATTATGGATAGCAAAAATAAAGAAAATCAATTTTCTCAATGTTCGCTCTAACGATTTTGATTACATTTTATAGCTATACAATTTGTATCATTATAAACAAGATGGCGATTCCCATTTGCTCATGAAAATTACTTTGAGGGTACATGAGGAATATTTTATAATTTTGATAGTTTTTTCCGCAACCATTTGAGATATAGAATAGCTTATCATTGTAGAATTGTAGTACTATCAAAGATTAAAATCTTTTATTTGAAATATAAAACCAGTAATTTCTGAGCTATAAACAAATATTTACTTTTTAATTAATATCTTTGAAAATTAATTTAATTCTTATGTGTTTTGGTGGACAAGGCTGATTTTCTCTTTTCTTAATTTTTCTTTATTTTTCTTTAACAGTATTCCTAGTTTCTAATGCCACTAGAGTAACAGTATATATTATTTCACTAATGATCTTTTGTGTAATGTTTCTACAACAATGTGCAAACTAATTATTTCGTTTCAATAATCTCAAGAGTTTTTAGTAAATGTATATGATATGATAAAAGCTAGAGAAAATATGTACGGTGCGCCGTAACATTTATTTTAAGCCTAAGTGAGCTAATCGATTGAACTTGTAGACATTTAGTTGGTTTCTATGTATGGTACTATTTTACTATTTCAAACAATATTTATATGTATATGTATATATATATATATATATATATATATATATATAAATAAATAATTAAAGGTTTCTAGTTAATTATGTAAGTGTAGTACGATTTTGGTAGGAAGAATAGTAGAAGTTAGTTACTAAAGTTACTAAAACAAGTTTAATATTTTCATACATCAAGTCATGTTATCTGAAGTTGTCACTTTTAATAAATATAATCAATACCTATCAATTAAAACAAATAATATAGTAAACTGTTATCAAAGTTGGCTTTAAAACAATATGTTTGAATATTCTCTACTGTTCTTCCTACCAAACTCAGGGTATAGTTTTGTGTGTGAACATAATTATGTAGACCTATTGAAATTTTTTACTCAGCACATTCCTGTGTTTGATCCCCGGCGCTGCCAGGTTTTTATGTGAAGCATTTGGTCAAACTGTTTCGTGAGGACAAAATGAGCAGATACTTAAATAAAGAAGTAGCGGCTTCGGTCTAGAAAACTGAGATTAAGACTGAAGGGTTAATTGTAACGACTAATTTACACTCTCTATCCACAAATGTTGGCACTATCTTCACCAACTTACAACAGTTGCTGTGTCGGTATAGTTTGCTGCGTGCCGACGCTCTGGAGTTATTATATTCACGTTTCATTAACAACTTCATTTGTTCTTTATAGCTCTTTCTCATTTTTTCGCACAAATAAATGAGTTAATTTTCTTACAGTAGCTAGTAATTATTTAATAACGGCTCATCACTAAAATCCTATAAAAAAAAGCAAATTTATATCGTTCTTATATTGATAAGCATATCATGGGAAGTAAATACAAATTCTAATCAACACATTTATTTCACTGCGTCTCACTTTACGTTCTGATTACACGCATGTATCATATTAATTACACTAATGTGTTAGGGTTGAAGAAGGTATAATTTAGAGAAAATGATTATATTCTTATTTGCGCATCAGCAGATTGGTAAACAATTTAGGGGAAAAAAGCACACACTCATTACACCCGCACGGGATTCGAGCCGCGACCTCGCCGTCACCGGCAAACCAAAGTAAATTAATTCTACTTTTAAACCTCGTATCATGGACCAAGTTTATCCTTTCTCTATGCTCATACCCAACAGTGTGGCTCGACATTAATTGATGGAATAAATAGCCAAAGTTATTATGTTTTATAGTTACGGTTATTTCCGCATCTAAAGATCTTATTTTTTAAATTAAAAAATGACTCCTGGACACGGGAATCAAACACGGGACTTATGGCTTAGTACGTCAATACTTTAACCACTGATGCAGCTATAACCAAAACTAGCACACATAGTATATTGGCTATTTAATCCATCGTAATATGCCTATCCGTACAATTGTCATTGTACTATTGGCAACATATAACCCTCCTGGGTCGACGGTGGCTGCATCATCTGGTAGCGCGTGATCTTAATTGACCACTCATATGTAGCTGACAATTCCTCACGTCCATAACAGACTCTGCCTTAAAATATGAGTAACGAATGACCTTCGGTAGGGGGCGACTCCTGGATAGCTCAGTGGTTAGAGTATTGGCGTACTAAGCCAAAGGTTCCGTGCCTGTGTCATTTTTTAAATTTAAAGAATATAACAGTAATTGATATACAATAGGTGTATTATGGAAAGTAGTATGATACAAGTTTTACTAGATATTTTCAAAACCACACAAATAATATTTTACCAAAATAGAATACCCTTGGTCCATTGAATCAAACAAGTCATTGACATTTGAATAACCTTCTAGAACATTTTATGAATACAAGTAGGCTAGAAAATATCAACCAAATGCTACTAGATTTTATATTGCAGATGTAAAAATTGAAGTCATCTGACAAAGGTCACATCTACAGAACACGCGGATAGGCTTGTGAATACACTAAAATAGATCTAATAACTTTTTAACCGTAAAATAAGGTTAATTTTATTATTTATAAGACTATATACAGCCCCCAAAGAGGAAATGCTAGATATGATCTCAAAGTTTATATCTTTTTATAAAATATAAGTTTGAGTTTTTATGGAGGTAAGCGAGTGGGAAGCTAACGTTCATTTAAAACACGTTGCAAGTACCCAGCTTTGCCTGAGACAGGTTAGCAGCTCAGTGAAATTTCTCTTACATTTTCCCTGAAATATTTATTTGGATTTGTAGTAGACATTTCTTTTGACACCTTTATTTGAATTTGAGGTTGAAACTTCTTCTTGGTGACGATGTTCAAATACAGTGGCATAACTAGGATTTATGAGTGGCTTATATTTTTATATTTTAACACTAATCTAAACATCCGTAATAAAGATGTTAATTTTTCACTTTATAATTTTGAGAGGTGTTATGGTTGGGAAAATGTGTGCTTTTAGATTTTGAAAAATATTAGCGTTTAAATTCTCCTTTTACTCAAAGAAGATTTAACATGCAGATGCAAATGCTGTTATAATTACTCTAAATGCAACCTTTCCCATTACCATGCCAATCGTGTATATATATATACAATATATATTTATGTGTATATTTACAGTATATATATATTTATGTATGTATAAATATATATACTGTATATATACATTCTATCTATTTATGTATGTATATACACACGATTGGGCTGTGAATGGGAAAGGTGGTATTTAAAGGAATTATAACAGCACTTGCATGTGCATGTTAAACCTTCTTAGAGTGAGAGGGAAATTTAAACGCTAATATTTACCAAAAGCTATAGGCACACACACACATATATATATAAATATATATAGATATAGATAGATATTTAAACTATATATACACAGTTTAAATATTTATCATCTCGTCTTACTACCTTTTCAGGTTATACGCATCTATATGATAATTTACTCTAATGGGGGACGGAGGAGGATGGAAGCATTTTAGAGGTCATATACCAGAGCGTGCGTAGAAGGAGAGTGGGAAACTATTCAGGAAAAACCACACTTATTAGAACCAAACGGGATTCGAACCCCTATCTTTCGATCATCAGCAGACAAGTATAATATAAGAATGACGCCTTAGACCATCTAGCCACTGAATTGGGTATTAGTGTATAGATGCCGATAGTCCGAACGGGTTGTAAGACACAGTGTACATAAAACCCAATTCACTAGTCACCCATGCCATTAAATCGGAAGAAGTGATACAACACAGTATTGCATATATTCTCATATTCGATTATAGCCAAGAACGTTTTCAAAAATGGTCTATGTGTAAACTCCCTTGTTAAGGGTTTCTTCAGAAAAACAAATTTTTCATTTTGACCATCATTTGGAACACACTACAAAATTATTAAAACAACTTTTTTTTTAGCAATTACGCTAATGGTTTTTAGGAATTAGGAAGGTTATATTAAAGGAAGAGTACCTAAATTTGCTTTGAGGGAGAGTGGAAAACCTTTTATGAAAAACCACCATCAGTACACCTGACCGAGGCTCAAACATTGATCCCCCGTCATCGGCAGTCTAGCCCACTACAAGAATAGCGCATTAGACCACGCAGCCACCGAGGTCAGTTCAATATTTTCTATATAAAAATTAGTCATTATTAAATTACTCTTATATAAATTAGTAACACAAAACAATTATATGGCGCTAGTTATTATGTGAAACATTCTCCTAATACCTATTTTGAATAACATCGCTAGAGCAATTTTTGAGAAATTTCAAATTTTATAAAATTAGTCATTAGTACTCTACCCTTAATATCAGAGCTAGAATCAAAATCACGGTTTAGTTTTGAAGTATGATCATATAACATAACGAGATTGGACGAAATCTATTTAACTGTTCCATCTGTCACCCAAGAGACAAACCTGGGGACAAACAACATTATTGTAGAACTCACAATTTTTAGTCCGGTGGCATACACAACGTACAAGATCCATTATAATCTCACGGTTTAAGATGTTAACGATTACAATATTGTCTCTAAATGATAAGGTAAGAATTTACTATTCTGAATGCATTGTTCCCATGCGATGTTGTGACTTGAATAATTAGGTTTTTAGAAATATGTTTTTACTATTGTGTTAAAAATAGCACGATTTAACTTTTTATCATCTTAATTTCTACATCCACTCACGTCCATAACTTTTTTTTTAAACTTTATACAAACGTTAAAACCGTGAACTTTAACATACGAGGTTTCCAAGTAAGATTATGTATTCTATGAATAGTTTATAATACTGGGCATGTAGACTATATTTTATTATATTCGTGACGAATAAACTTTAAGTCCAGTCCCGTTTTGTACACGCACGATCTACTTTAAAAACAACAATATGAAATACAAAGTACTAGAACTCTCACCCATAGGACCTGAATAATAAACAAATATTATATTATTGGTCAAATTCATGAGACTATATACCCTTATGGTGTTCGAAAAACAAGGTGCTTGGGAAGATATTTTGTCTAAAAAGGGATGAGGATACCGTGGCGTGGAGGAGTTTAAATAATGATGAGCTACATACCATGTACTAATCGCAAGACATTGTTAGGATAATCAAGTCTCGTAGATTACGGTGGGCAGGACATACAGCGCGATTGGAAGAATCTAAAACCTTGTGCGGGGTATTGACTAGCAAACCCAGTGGGAAGAGACCATTGGGAAGACCTAGGCGCATATGGGAAGATAAGATTAGAATTGATCTGAAAGAGATAAGGTGTAATGAGGTGGACTGGATAGAACTAGCTCAAGTTATAGGTGACATACTTTTTTTTTTTAATGCGGCAATTAACTTTCGAGTTCCTAATGGCACAGAATAGAGTAACATACCTTCATGCCCTCCCAAGATAAAAGAGGCTAGTCTTGAAATAAATTGTATTTAGGAACATGGGAAGGTCCAGATTCAAATCTTATCCGGGTATAATGAGGAGACTATTATTATTACCATTCGCATCACGTCTTACTATCCGTTAGAGCTACACGCACTTACGCTAATGTGTAATAGTAGGGTGATTGTGAGATGAAATGGAGGACCTACAGTTTAACGTGGAATCCGAACCACGGTGGAGGCCTGGCATGCCACACATTCACAAGTTGTAATTAATACACGTCTTATCAGAGGTTAAGGAAGGGGTTGGAAATCAGATGAATATGTGCTGGGACCGAGGATTGAATCCTGGACCCCCAGCACAGAAGTCCGACACCTTACCGCCAGGTCACCAAATATAATGAGAGGGGGGGGGGAGGATCTCTATATGTGATTAAATACTAAGGTTTTTCAATCTTAACTCCACGCCAATGTCAGTAAATTTGCTCTAAATTGATCTCCCTTTGAAATATAGATTAGAAACCTTGGTTTTTAAATTGTTGATAACTGGTAGTTATACTCGGCTTTGCCCGGGGTAGCCATGCAATGAGTTGCATGGTTACCCCCGGGAAATGCTTTTCTTTGCTTTGAACAGACTAAAATCTCTTCATTTTTTAAATTTCAACCCATATTTTAATATAACTAAAAAACGTAATCTTAATTTAAAATTTCAGCTTCGAGGTGCATATGATTGTACACAGAGGCTACTAATTTTAAAATTTCAGACCTCTATGTGTAGTAGATATTGTACAATGCTCATAAACAAACAAACTTCATATAGATAAAAATGATTCATGTAGTTTTTCTTACAGAGGGGCAGATGACCAACCTCAGGGGATAGGTTTTTTTTAAATCCAGGAGGTGGCATTAGGGATTTGTAATCACAAAATACACACCTGTATCGTAACTGTTTTTACACCCTTTTAAATATAATTCAATCCTAGTATTCAACATAACATACAGATTACCAAATATTTTAATGTTACATTTTATTCCTTTATGGATAGGTTTGGTTGCTGGGAGTTAGGGTGGCAATATTTTTTATAATTTGGAAACTATAGCAGTATTAAGAATCAAATAGCCAACACTATTATTTATGCTTTTAGTGAGGATTACTCCATCTTGGTACATTCTGAAAATTGAAAAATGACACCTGGACACGGGAATCGAACCCGGGAACTTTGGATTAGTACAACAATATTTTAACCACTGATCTATCCAGAAATTGTCCCGTGTCCAGAGTCATTCTTCACTCATATTTTAAGGCAGAGTCTATGATGGACGGACGGAAATCGTCGACTACAAATGTGGGATTTTATTAAGATCACGAGCTATCAGATAACGCAGCCACGGGTTTGGTTCCCGTGTCCAGGTGTCATTTTTCACTTTTCAGAATATGATATCTAGATGGAGTAATCCTCACTAAAAGCATAAATAATAGCTTTGGCTATTCGATTTTTAAATATGCAATCCCTTACAATTATTTTAATTGTACAATTGGCAGCATTAAGCCAACTACCGAGACGAAGTTGGCTGCGTTATCTGATAGCTCGTGAGGTTAGTAAAAAAAATCACACATTTGTAGTCGACGATTTCCGTACGTTCATCATAGACTCTGCCTTAAAATATGAGCGAAGAATGACCCTGGAAATTGGACGATTCCTGGATAGCTCAGTTGTTAGAGCATTGGTGTACTAAGTCAAAGGTCCCGGGTTAGATTTCCGTGTCCAAGGTGTCATTTTTCAATTTTCAGAATATATAGTAATATTGTTTAGTGTTCTTATGCAGTCTTATCCAAATTACACATAGGATGGTTGATATGATTACATTTTGTGTGTGTCCCCGTTACATTAATTTAACAATCAACCATTCAACACAACTGGGCGCCTTAACCAAATGGACAGTGATCTATTTTTCATTTAATGTATTCAGAAGTATTTAACGTTCACTTTCTGAACCGACAGATTATATCGGGACATGACTTATAAACTAACTTAAATATAGAACAGACGCAACATCCAGACCCGGCCGTTAATTTTTCACTGTGGAACTAAAAAGCTTCATTTCATCTATGATAAATTTTTCATCCAAGCCAGGAATTGATCCAGGAATCCTTTGCTCAGCAGAAATACGTTACCGATTGAGCTAAGGTGTCGGATGATATCACTCTAATGACTGAGCTAAACTGTCAGATGAACATTAGTTAGATTTAAAAAAAAAAGATCGGATCCTTCACCTTAACCAACAAAATAAAATAAATATACATGGTGATGACAGGTCGTTTCAGAGCTAACGTACCAGAGAGCCGAGACGCGGTGCAGATGTCCAAAAGTTCCGGGTTATTTAAGAGGAGGTTCAATATTTGAAAATATGCTTCACTCCAAAAGAGATGTGAAATGTATAGAAATATTTATTTATTTAATCCTGTCTGGGCTACATTATGTAAGTATATTAAAATTAATATAACAATTAGGGGTTTATAGATATCTTCAATATATTGCACGAATCACAGCGTTTTCCTTACACAGCCATTTTATCCTGGAGTGTACAGGGAACTGGTATAGATCCGCACCTTAGGAGATGTTGGATCGTATGTGGTTTTTTTCTACACGTAAGCAGGCGCCGTCATTCGAGTAAACTCACTTGCTGGTAAAAATGAAGTCTGGGTTGTAGCCGAGGATCCCTTCCATTTTAATTTTTCGTTATATTGATTTTTTAGGATATAAAAAGGGAAATAAGGTCATTTCCAAGGACGTTTCACGTGAAATTTCGCAACCCTAAGCTCAAAGTAAATGGTTATAAACATAGATCTATCCTTCTTCAAACAAATAGTAATTTTTTAACAAGCTCACAACAGCATCTTATAAGATAATTGAGGCTGGTTTTAGGGGTTTTGAAGCTTCAGAGCTCCCATTCTCATAGGAAATACTACTGATCGAGAACATTTCCCTTCAAGTAGGTGGTACCTTTAAGGAATTTTACTTGTGTAGACAGGACCATTCTTTTCCACAGTAAAACATACACATACACCTTCTGTTAGTTTTACCCTGTCGGACTTTGTGGTCGCCAGAAAACAAAAGTTAAATAAAAAGAATTCTCGTTGAACTGTAAAATAAATAGATTTGTAACCTAAGTGGAATAGGAGCTTTGGTGAAGAAGCAAGCTCCACTCCCCCCCTCTCCCAAAAAAAAAAACACACTGTAAGGCAGCAACCGTGACATAACCTAGTTTATAATGATGACTAATGGCGGCCCTCACCTGAGAGGAGGGGAGGATAGTTGGCCGCACGCCCGGACGGAAGCAGAGTCGGGAGTGTTCTCCGACTGACTTTTTGAACACACCCCTTCCTTTGTAGACCTCATGGCCTCGTCGTTAGAGGCGAGGGGACGAGGATATGAAGGAGAAAGTAGATATTGGGTTATTTTTGTGTGGCCCACAGCTTACTAACCGGCTGGACAATTTTCATATTTTACACTAATGTAAGTAGGGATAAGGACGGTATAACTTAGTGGAAGTGTACACAACAATTTTTGAGATTTATGATAAGAAATTATTTAGGATAAACTGCCCTTAGTGCACCTAATCTCGCTGTCACCAACATACCAAACAAGGTGAGCTTCCCGTTTAGTTCACGTGACCACCGATGCCGGATTAATTGTAGTTTTATTAAGTTGGGGTATTTAAAGTGCACTTTATGAAAATACTTCAGACACAACATCCGGTCTCCCGACCATTAATTTAAAGACGTATCCTTATTTTCACCTTGATAATATTGTTCGTCCATGCCGGAAATCAAACTTCGGGCACTTAGTTAATTAGGAAGATGTACTACTGATCTATCCAAAGCTATAATCAATACTGGCGCAACCTGCTTCGGTGGCCACATGGTCTGAGGCGTCTTTCTCGCAAAAAACTGGACCATCGATGACTGGAAGATTGAGATTCGATCCTTATCTGGTGTAATGAGGGTAGTTTTTTCTAAATGGTTTTCCACTCTAGCTCCACGCAAATGCAGGTACATTTCCCTTAAATTCATCCTTAATACCCTGTTATTAGTACATGGGCTAGTAACCCAAACGGGGTTTAAGACACGGTGTTAAAAAAATACTCTTGCAACTCACTATACTAGTCCTGTTATCTTAGATTAGTTTATTTTCCATGCTTCGCGTCTTAATATTTATACGGACTAGTAACATATTTACACTAATGCAGCAGGAGTGAGGACGGTAAGAACACGCGTTTGGTTGAAGGGAGAGTGGAAAACCATTAAAAAAGCGTTCTCACAGGTGCGGATGAAATTAAAGCAGTGGTTAGTGATAAATTTACGGGCAAAAATAATCGTATTTCCTAAATCTATCAATAGAATAAAAACTATCTAAAAACGAAAAATGTCAACTAGTCATATTTTAATATTCCTCCTTATTCTGTTGGTCTTTCGTCTTTCAACGGAATCGTTTGTTGAATTATTTATTGGTTCATACTGTCAGAAAATATATCAGAAAATGTTCAACAAATAGAAAGAAATACGAAATACTAAATTATTTCTGCTGCGTTGCTACTCTTCGGGGTAAAAAAGGGGGACGGGGGGATCCGAAGTACCTGTTGAATACGAATTCTACAGGGAGAAGTGTCGTGAAAAAATAAACCTTACTCTTTGTGTCTAGAACTGGCTTGTTCCATCTTCATAGAGAGAATAAGGGCGATTTTTTTACATATATAATAATAATAATAATAATAATAATCGAGAACGTTAGGCAAACTTTATTAAACTAGATCCATATGCATACAGTATTATAATCATACATTCATCTTATAAATCACTTGCAAAATTAATCCAATTTGGAACTATGAACACGCACATATACGTAATCCAATATTATGAATAACCTTAGAAATTTGCCCAATTATTGTTATTGTCTGAACAAACACACGTTCCAATATTATGAATGACCTTAGAAATGAGCACAACTATGGTCAACACAATCACATATTTCAATCTTAAAAAATTGCCTCAAAAATTGGCAAATAATAGTTTTTAGAATCAATGATTTCTTGAGTAACTAAAAGTTTGGTTGAAACAGTGCTATTGAGTAAAATAACAAAAACCAATCACTATCGCCCCCGAAACAGACTAATTGGGTTGGCTCTCCATAAAAATAGTGCCAACTCCGGGGACGGCCACGTTACGCACAATTAACAGATATATCAGCCGCAAAATTACGCTCTGACTAGAAAACGTATCTCAAAGTACGGTTTTACGCATTCTTGATTTGACAACAGTGTAAGTTGGAACAGTTTAATAGTTCCGCCATTTTAAAATAATTATTTGGTGCTATTGAATTATTTAAAATTTGGTATATGGTCTCTATTCCTCTGTTTTCTAAAATAGAATACACAAACACACACCATGATGCGACACCTGGTTTGACCTGTATCAGCTTCCAAAGTTAAAGGTTATTCGTGGGGTGAGATGGGCTCTTAAGCGCTGCGGCTTTCAGGACATACAACACTTTACTCTCACATGACGAGTCTTCTCAAATGGTGTAGATTGTTTACCCACAGAAGTGGTTTCACTGTAAGGCATCAGGCTTGCAATATAATTGATAGCCAGTGACGGGAGAAGTCCACGCAATCTGTTTTTTCCCCCACATTATATACTACTTTGGTTTTCCTGGCTGTATTTCACGCTAGTGCGGGTGCATTTACTATAGAATATATTATTATTATTATTATTATTATTATTATTATTATTAGCACCGCGTCTTACTACCCGTTAGGGTTATACGCATATAGAGTATATCAACTTCATCTCTTTCCCTAAGATGAAGTTTTAGAAACCATTATGTTAAACTTACTACAAAATTACAAGATACATTTAGGAAACTTTTCGTAGTGTTTGTAAGTGTATGTATTTATTATATTAAGTAATTTGTTAACCACGGATCTTAGTGGCTAACAAACTACTTGGAATATTTTCCTTCATTAATATTAGTGTAGTCACTCTCGGTAAAGTGAGTGTACAATACTTTTTTTTTTTACACTTGAGAATCTTCTTTAGGCGCTCAGGCTAAATACACAAAAAATAGTTATTTCAATAAACAACTATTTTTGATCTTTATTTGATAAATCGAAGCGTGGTTCCTGTTGATAACCTCACCTAAAAATATGATATTCAAAATCATTGACAGGATAGCTATTGTTGATGTAGTATGTTCAATGTGTTCACTCAACCAAACGAAGTAATAAAGTTAGGCCTATAGATGTTGCGCCAAGTGTAAAATAGATATACATACAAAGTAGGTTAGTTAAAAACAATGTTTATAGAAACTTTTATCCTTTTTGATATCCGCACCAATGAGCACCCAGATAGAGGCATCAGTATCGTCTTGTTTGGCTTGCCACCGTATGGGGATATCGGGGTGTGAATTCTGGCTGTACCAAGGATGTTTCCCCCCCTTGATGTGTATACGTTCCCTACTCCCCCTGCGTAAATACTGACACACTTTCTTTAAAATCTACCCTCCTCATTCCTGCTTTATTAGTTTAAATATCCGTACTGTGCGGATGCGTATCTCTGCAAGTAAAAACAAACAATTTTTAACGATAAAGCCTAATAATTTTAAGAAGATAATTATATGCACATAAAAGAAAGTACAGGAAAAGGGAATATAAATAAATACAATACGCATTTAAATATATATAAAAATTAAAAATGACTTTTTAGCACTGGCATTGAACAAGAGTCCTTCAGACTAGTGGTTTATCTCTACCCGTGGGGGATAGACATAATATACTTACCCCTTTTACCCTCATGCGCATACGTTATAACATGTTTCCGAGATATACGCATATTATTTATACTAATGAGGTAGAATGAGTGAAGTAAAAATTAGAGAAAACTCACATTTGAGTGGGAAACAAAAACACCCTCAGTACACCCATCAATATTAGAGAACCGACCACCCCGTCATCGAAAACCAGACAATAAGGCTTATGGGTCTAATATTTTGTTCGTGCTTCCACCAATGGTGTTGACGTGCCTAATAATAGCACCTCACCCACATTTGTGGTCGAAGGGCCTAAGACGTCCCTCTCGTAATAAGCTGGATTGACGATGGTGGGGGGATCGAGATTCGAGTCCCAGCTAGGCCTATTGAAGGTGTTTTTTTCCTAGAAGATTTTCCATTCTACCTCGAAACAAAGTCACGTATATTGTCTTTAAATTCTACCTTTCACTTTCATATTTCATTGGTGTAATTAAATACGTATAGCCCAAACGGGAATTAAAATGTGGGGCCTAGTCGTCCCTCCCCCTCCTTCCAGTGTCGAATATGTTTGTGAGTTTTTTCCCTGCCGTACTGGACCCGGTATGTTTGCGACAAACTATCCACTAGTCCCAAATGTCCGAAATGAAATTCCGTTCCATGAATATTTGATCGCAGGTAAACAAAAGTTTTGCTGTTTTAGTGTTAACAGTGACTCTAGGGTTTAATTCTGGAACCTAATCTCCCCCTCCTCCTTTCACATTCTCCCCCGTCCCCAAACACAGAAATATAACATTCATAACAAGCTCTCGTCGAATGAGAGGATGTGAGGAGGAAAGGGGTTGAATCTTCGCCTCTGTAACACATTTCTCTCAGGAGAACGCGGCTCCCAGACTCGTTAATATGTAAATCAGGTTGAGTGGGCACTTATTTTCATATAAATAATCTACATGTGTGTCTAAGGAAAGTAGCGCTATGGAGACCTTGATGTTTAACAAATTGTTACTCTCCCTGGAGGCGGTGTTGTGTCTCGCGGTCAGTGTGTCTGACTTGGACCGGGAAGGCAGGAGACTCTTAGATCATTTAATAAATGGGATGATTTATTCTCTTGAGATCAGATTTGGGCACTAGCCTGATTAGAGTGGGACGCCAGTCGGGTGAGAGTGGGACGCCGGTCACGGGAGAGTGGGACGCCAGTTGGGTGGAAGTCGGACTCCGGTTTGGTGAGAGTGGGACTCCGGTCGGGTGAGAGTGGGACGACAGTCGAGTGAGAGTGGGACACCAGTCGGGTGAGAGTAGGCCGCTGGTTGAGAGGAAGTGAGACTCTGGTTGGGTGGGAGTGGTATGCTGGTCGGGTGAGAGTGGGACGCCGGTTGTGTGAGAGTGGGATGTCGGTTGTTTGAGAGTGGGATGCCGGTTGTGTGAGAGTGGGACGCCGGTTGGGAGAAAGTGAGACTCCGGTCGGGTGGGAGCGGGATGCCAGTTGTGTGAGAGTGGGACGACAGTCGGTTGAGAGTGGGACGCCGGTTGGGTGGAAGTGGGACTCCGGTCGGGTGAGAGTGGGATGCCGGTTGTGTGAGAGTGGGATGACAGTCGAGTGAGAGTGGGACGGCAGTCGAGTGAGAGTGGGACGCCAGTTGGGTGAGTGGGACGCCGGTCACGGGAAAGTGGGACGCCGGTCACGGGAAAGTGGGACGCCGGTTGGGTGAAAGTGGGATGCCGGTTGTGTGAGAGTGGGATGCTGGTCGGGTGAGAGTGGGATGCCGGTTGTGTGAGAGTGGGACGTTGGTCGGGGAGAGTGGGACGTTGGTCGTGTGAGAGTGGGACGCTGGTCGGGTGAGAGTGGGACGCTGGTCAGGTGAGAGTGGGACGCTGGTCAGGTGAGAGTGGGACGCTGGTCGGGTGAGAGTGGGACGCTGGTCGGGTGAGAGTGGGACGCTGGTCAGGTGAGAGTGGGATGCTGGTCGTGTGAGAGTGGGACGCTGGTCGGGTGAGAGTGGGACGCTGGTCAGGTGAGAGTGTGATGCTGGTTTGGTGAGAGTGGGACGTTGGTCGGGTGAGAGTGGGACGTTGGTGGTGTGAGAGTGGGACGCTGGTCGGGTGAGAGTGGGACGCTGGTCAGATGAGAGTGTGATGCTAGTCGGGTGTAAGCGGGACGTTGGTCGGGTGAGAGTGGGATGCCGGTTATGTGAGAGTGGGATGCCGGTTGTGTGAGAGTGGGATGCCATTTGGGTGAGATTGGGACGCCGGTTGGGAGGAAGTGGGACTCTGATCGGGTGGGAGCGGGACGCTGGTCACGAGAGAGTGGGACGCCATTTGGGTGAGAGTGGGACGTCGGTCGGGTAAGAGCGGGACGCTGTTCGGGTGATAGTGTGAAGCTGGTTGGGTGAGAGTGGGATGTTGGTTGGGTGAGAGTGGGACGTTGGTTGGATGAGAGTGGGACGTTGGTCGGGTGAGAGTGTGATGCCGGTCGGGTGGAAGCGGGACGCCGGTTGTGTGAGAGTGTGATGCCGGTTGTGTGAGAGTGGGATGCCGGTCGGTTAAGAGTGGGACGCCGCTCGGGTGAGAGTGGGATGCCGGTTATGTGAGAGTGTGATGCCGGTTGTGTGAGAGTGGGATTCCGGTCGGGTGGAAGTGGGACGACAGTTGGGTCAGAGTGGGATGCCAGTTGTGTGAGAGTGGGACGCCGGTCGGGGGAGAGTGGGACGTTGAATGAATATTGTATCTAAACTATTGGTGGCAGAAGTCGAGTCCTTGGACCGGTGTGGCCGGGTGAAACCCAGAACCACTTTAACTGGTTCATAATGTTGAGCTTGCTCACAATATTAGATGCTAGAAACACATTAGCTAGATGTATTTTCAAATAAAAAATAACTAAAATCCTTAAAACACACTTTACTGCCTCATTAATAAACGCTATAAGCAAAGGCTATGAAACTATGAAACTTTAAAAATATACCCTTAATGGACTTCGTTAGTAGCATTCTATAAAAGTTTTACGACTGAACAATGGTCTCTATTTGAGACGACATTGATCTTAAATCCTTATAAAGAGGGTATATACGTATACGCCGTTTACCTTGAAAGGTAGAAGGTTTACTTTATACTTTTCCACTATGGCGTAGATTTTAAGATAGGGCCATAGTGGGAACCGTTAAGGAATGGCTGCTATCTTTCAGGACAAAGTGTTGCTCAGATACAAGAAGAAACGAGTTAAATTTTTAAAATTATCTAACATTTTCTGATATTTTTTCAAACATATTAATATACGAGGCATATGAAAATAATTCAGTTCAAATTGATAATTTTGTCTACAATTCATGTGATTTTACAAATAGAACAAAAAAGGGTCAATATATTTTTAACCCCACGTTTTACTACCCGTTTGGGTTATACACCTATGTAATAACAACGCTAGTCATCTGAGGTTGAGAAATGTTTAATTTAGATTAAGTGTACCCGTATTTGCATGGAGATAGAGGGTGAAACCACTTAGAAAAACTCTCAGAACACCCGAACGAGATTGAACCACGATCTCCCCATCATTAGCAGTCTGGTATATTGTGAAAATGACGCCTTAAGCCATGTAGCCACAAAAGAGATTGTGAGAAATGTAATGGAAAACATTGAGAATAATGAGATTTGTTTATTTTTAACTTTGCATATAAAATTATGGCAAAATAAATAATTTTTAAAAAAAGTCAGGGAATTTCAAAACTCGAGGTGGGATGGAAGGGGACGCGAGAAAAGGACAGTGTTTTTGCAGTTTTTGTGGAAATTTTTTGTACAAAATAAATAAAATATCGCTCCAGTAAAATCACGGAGTTAAAATTTCTTCACATGTTAATATATACAGTTCCTGGAATATCTGTCATGAGCATAGCGACATTATTTAACAAACTTTTTGAACGAAGAGAAAAAGTTCTCATTAAATTAAATTTTGTGGTGGAGTAATATTTTATTAATTTTGAACAAAAAGTTTTGCCATAAAAACTGCAAAAACACTGGCTTTTTCTCGCGTCCCTTTACATCCCACCTTAGGGAGTGTATTAACCATTTTTAGTTTCGAATCAAAACGTGGTATCTGCGATGTAGCCTTTCTCATTTTGGTATATACTTTTTTTTATGCAAGGAATATCTAAATAGACCATTCTGAACCTAATGATTATATCAACAATCGGCAGACAAACTAGGTTCTATAACATACACAACAGCCAGTCTCCCAGTCGTTAGCTAATTGATATATATGGGGAGGCCCCCAATAATATGTATCGGTTGTGCTGGGAATCGAATCTGGGCCTCTCTGCTTGGTATGTAGATAAACTTCAACTTGGGTAAGGAGTCCAAAAACAAATAAAGCTTTATTACCATGGCAATAACCTATTAAGAAGTGTATATATGGCCGTCTATTTGTTATCTAGTGGTCAGAGTTTCCGGCTACAAATCCAGAGGTCCCGGCTTAGATCCCCGGCGTTTCCAGATTTTTCTGTGAAGTAGTGGGTCTGAAATCGGTGTCAACTCATCCTAGTGAGGACAATTGAAGAGCTACTTTAATACAGACATATCAGATCTGGTTTTGAAAACTGAGATTAATGGCCGGAGAGTTCGATGTTGGCACTATCTTAGCAAACATACGGCGGGTGCTCGGTTGGTAGACCTCGCTCGCGGGATGATGCTATGGAGTATATAAAATGTTAAGTAGCCAACATTAACAAAGGGAATCAGGGTTAACTGGTGGTCTAGGGGTAAGGTGTCAGACTTCTGTGTTCGGGGTCTGGGGTTCAATCCTCGGGCCCGGTAAAGATTTATCTGATTGCCAAACCCTTCCTTCAACTCTGACAAGAAGTGTATTAATCACAACTTGTGAATGTGGGGAATTCCAGGCCTCCTACCGTGGTTCGGATTCCACGTTAAACTGTAGGTCCTTCATTTCATCTCACAATCACCCTGCCATTACACATTAGCGTAAGTGCGTAAAACCTGAACGTATAGTAAGACGCGGTGTTAATAATAATAATAATAATAATAACAAAAAAGGGAATCTACAGGATGGCTGTAAATTAACTCCCTAATTTGATTGATAAAATGTTTACATTTTATTGCCGGAATTGTATGAACTATAACATATTTTGTTCCTTAGAGGGTGAGAATTAGGCAGCCGTCAGCAGACGAACATGGCACGTTTGACATTGCTTGAGCAAGCTCAGCGGGACTCCCGTTACGAATTTTAGCAATCAGTGATACAAGTTCAGCGACGTTGTTGGAGTGTTCATGGATCTCCTGCTATATTGGATCCCAAGACCATCAAGAACTGCCATGCAAAGCTGATGAGTACAGAATCAGTGTCAGATAGGGGCAGAAGTGGTCGTTTATCAAATTCCAGGTTGGAGGAAAATTTGCAAGTTGTTGAGAATTTGTTCAGCAGAAGTCCCAACAAGTCAACACGCCAGGCTGCTCGTGAAAATGACCCATCCCATCACAAAATCCTATCATTTACTAGGAGAGACTTAAGTTCTCACCCTTGGAAGCCGCATTAATGACAGGAACTATCCGCGGAAGAGAATGATCAATGGATGGAGTATGATGAGATCGTGCTTGGTTGGTACAACTACTGGTCCCAGTTGTTTGATAACATCATTTGGAGCGATGGAGGGATATTTTATGGGGAGTGGGGGTATTTGTTAACTGCCGTAATTTTCATTACAGGGCACAAGAGGATCCCTGAGTCACTGCGGAAAAGATGCGAAATGGCCCTAAGGGAACCACGATATCTTTACAGGCTGTGTGCTCATTCCTTATTCGGGACACAATGAATGTGGAGAGAAAACATGCTGAAAAACCATGTTTGGCCTATTGTCTCTAATTGGGACAGCCTCAATGGCCTCATCTTCATGCTAGATGGCTTCCCGCCGCATTTTGCACTCACTCTCCATGCTTGGCTCGGCAACCAATTTTCAGGACATTGGCTGTGTTGTCAACGTGGTACACATGAATGGGGTTCACGGAGCCCAGACCTCACACCCTGTGGTTTTTTTTTGCTTGTGGGAGGGAGGGGGATGAATAAAGAGGTTTATCGCACCAATCCCTGAACTCTGAATAAACTGGAGGAGCGAATTCCTCAGGCTCTAACAAATACACCACCCCAGTCTCTGCTGAAAGCAGTCGCAGACGTTTCCAAACGTTACAGAGACTTGTGGAAAATGCTGGTGTCTACGTTTAATATTAATTGAATTTTAATATAACAGGCAATTATTATATTGTAAGCTCCAGAAACAAACTTATTTCATGATAATCTATCAATAAATAATAACGCTATTAGCAATTTAAATTAGAAAGATAATTTACAACAACCCTGTATGTTTATTGACACGCACTTTGTCAAAAGCCATATTTTAAGATCACATGCCTTGACATATGAGTAACTTGAATAAAGATAGACTTAGTAACTTTTTTACAGGTTTGAAAATATTCTGTCTATCAAACTCTTACTATATAAATATTTATAAAAATAGTGATAATTTTTTCCTCCTTTGTAAATTGATTCATAAACAGAATTTTTTTTAAAGTGAAATAATTTTAAAACCTCGTTTTTACACCGTGCATCACTACTACCCTTTCGGACTATCCACATATTTGCGCTGATGGGATAGTTATGACAAAGATAGAATGTATGCATTTGCGAGGAGGGAGGGTGGGAAACCATTCTGAAAAAAATTATCAGCACACCCGGCAGGAATTTGAATTCAAGACTGACGCCTTATTCCACGTGCCCATCGGGGTAGGTAATTATCCATTAGGAGATCAAAATATTTCATCTATAACCCTAAATTTCGACTAGAACTACCTCAAATAATTAATCATAATCAGTTAAATCTAAAAATAACTAGCACAAAGCTGTTTTTTTTTGTTTGAATTTCATATTTTAATTTATTTTAAGCACCCAAGTAGTGCGACATTATCAAAGCGCGCATGCTCCCATTTTTTTTAGCGGAAAGATACAACATAAAGCTCTTATAGCTATGATTCTCCCCTTGATACTACGTAACCCGCAGAGTAATTTAAATAAAAATGTTTTTTTAAGCCCAACAAAGCATAGTATCCTAATCCTTCTCGACATGAAAAGAAGGGTCCCCTTGAAATAAATAAATGGAAGGATGGGTGGGAGAAAAAAAGAGAAGGTAGTGAGTGTCCCATTACGTGCTTCTCATTCATCTCTTTAATGGAAAGTAAAAATATACTTTTGTTAAGAGAACATGAAAACGATACGTCTATGGATCTGTATAGGTAATTTTCAAATGTGCTTTAAATATGGAAGGACATGCTAGTATATCTGTGTTAAAATGTTAAGTTTACATGCACCGTTAACAAAATAAAGCCTTATATTCATTCAGTACTTAGCGGCCACTTTTTGTGACTAAAACTATATTTATATAAAGTTTAATATAGACAATAAAACTATTATTTTATTATATTAAAACGATTATGCATACATGCTAGTTTTGTAATTTGGGAATGTTTTTTATGCTGCGTATCTCACTACCCATCCGATCTGTTTGCTTATTTACATTACTGGGATGAAGAAGGTATGACTTAGAGGAAATGTATTCGATTTTGCGTTAAGCGAGTGGGAAAGTATTTAGAGGAAATAAACTCTGTACACTTGGCTGGAATTCGAACCTCCCCGTCACCTTAGGGTGTTTGACAACATTAATCACGCACCCACCTACATAGACAGGGGAGTAAGTTGAAATTTATGAGTAAAATACTTGTTATTATTTGGAGAAAGCGTAGAAAGGAGAAGAATACATATTTTAATAATTAGATCACTGCTAGTGGGAGAAAATTTAACTAGGGAGGTCAGGGTTTGATATCCGGTCATATTGATTGGCCTTATTTTATACTTTATACATTTGGTATTCCAAGGTGAATTTCCTACAAACTATTGGTATTCAACCTGGGATACGCATACCCCCAGGGTTACGTGATGACATGTCAAGGGTATATAAAATTTAAAACATATATATATATTTATACATATATTTATTGTTTGAAACTTATATTAATACATACTTTTGGGTGTAGTTGATAGAATATGTATATCTTGCATCATGCACCAACAACTTTGGAGGTATAAAGTTGAAGATAAATTATATCTGGGGGCATTCGAACAAAATAGGTTGAATAGCACTGCTCTAAACTACCTTTTATATTCTTGTCCCTCACACTGCCATTAATAGCTCGCGTGGTTAAAGCACTAATTGGAACTTATATTGGTTAAATGGTGAAGTTGGCCAAATAGTTAGTGATCTGAGAGGCTGGGATTCAATCCCAATTGAGTGGTCTGATAAAGTGGTTTGGTGACGTTTCGATTTTATTAACCTCTCTCCAGGTAGGTGATTGATATTAAAACAAAAATAATTTATTTAATATTTCTCACTTGCGCTTTGTTTCTTCCTACGGGAAAGTTGGTTGATGACCTTAAGGGGGCTGCCTATCCAGCTGATATCGGGCCAATCAGACGTCAAGCTTAAGTCAAATATTGATAAAACTGTTAATTTTAAATGATTTTGGTCTTTACTGGAATGAACACAAAACTATATTCTACACACACACACGTTTAGAAATCACGGATTATTTATGAAGTGGTTTGATATGTTTTAATATTTTTTCCAGCAAAATGTATGAGAACATTCTGATCAGTTAAAATGTTTAAATCTTGGTTCAAATATATTTTTAATGTGATAACTTACATGAAACTCTATAAAACAATCCCACATTATCTTAGTTTTCTATTGTGGCCATATCAAAACATGAGTTTATTTGATAGACCAAGACTATATCTAGGTTTCCAACCTTTTGCTTTAATCTCAGGAGTATAAATTTTCTCGTAAATGGTTGTTTAATTTAAAAAAAACACTTTAAAACTCAAAATTTATTTCTTAAATTTTTAACTCGTCATAAGCATTGTGATAATTTTCGCCTACATTTTGTTGAAAGCGATACTAAAAATTCAAACAACTTATTAAATAATCGGGGATTTCTAAACGCCCGCAATGCGTCTCGGCGCTCTATCGTGTAGCATCCAACACTATCCCGAGTCTTTTGATAATACAGGATGATTCACTCGCTAGAGTCTCCAAACTTTTGTCAACACAATCGCTAGTTATCTATAATTCCCGTGACCTTGCCTTATTACATGTGCACAGCTGCAGTGTTGAGCCTATTTTGTTTTTTACGAACCGCTACAACAGAATTCTACCTGTAAATATTCAGTGAGTTTGTAAATCAGTCAACTGGACGATGAACTAACAACAAGATGATGTGACATGTCACACCTGAAATGTCAGCATGAGAGAAATTCAAAGGCTTTTTTTTAAACCAAGTAACCATAAAAAAAATCCTTGGTCCATTAATATTTCCATATTTGACACCACCTTAATTATTTGTGTGGGGCTATTGAAGGAAAGAGTATGCAGAAATAAACCCGCCACACTCGCGACCTCAAAGAAGCTATACGCCAAGATATTGAAGCCATTACCGAGGACACTTTAAGAAAAGAATTCCAAAATGTAAAGGGTCGAGTGCTAAAGTGCATGAATGACAGAGAGGATCCTTTTCAGTATCAGTCAGCTGCGAGCAGATCCTGTTTCACACGGTTCAAGGCATGTGTACATACATTTTCATGACGAACAAAAAATAAATAAAAGTTATACCAACAAAAACTTAGGGCCTCTAGCGATAAAATCGCCCTGCATGTCAGTACAAGTTGCAGTTAACTTTAATTGCTAAAATAAATAGATTTAAAAAATGACTAATGCTTACAAATGCCGGATAGATAAAAGGTAACCGGAAAAATTGTTGTTGTTCTTGTTCCATAGCTAAGTTAGTTTGTAATTAGGGATGAGAATTCTCCAGTGAATTTTCCAGAAAATGATCAGCAGTAGCGGCTTGCGGCCTACCAGGTAGAATAAGGAGCTTAGTTTGCCGATCAGGGGGAAAGGGACCCTAGAGCTATTTAATAATATACATAGAACCATCAAATAGTGGGGGAGGGAGGAGGAGGCGAGAGATAGTATACTTAAGTAGGCCTATTTACATTTAAAACCGAGTACACATTAGAATCGGTTACCTGACCGTCAACTCCCGTTTTTGTACTCAATATAGGTTAGTGTAATGTCCGGGATGGGTAGTGGGATGGGTGGGACGGGTAGTGGGATGGGTGGGACGGGTAGTGGGAAGGCCAGGACGGGTAATGGGCTAGTGGGACGGTTGGGATGGATAGTGGGATGGTTGGGACGGATAGTAGAACAGGTAATGGGATGTTCGGGATGGGTAGTGGAATGGTTGGAACTGATAGTGGGATGGTTGGGGTGGAAAGTGGGACATCTGGGACGAGTAGTTGGATAGCCAGTATGCCTGTTAAAAGTAGAACACATAAAATAAAACTAAAAGAAAAAATTAAGTATTAAATTTACAAATAAAGTACTATATACTGGAGGTAAGCCTATATGATCGAAGTTGAACCGTATAGAGTCCACCATGTAAACGTGGTAGATGAGAAAGCTATCGTGTCACCCGGTCGCCACTCCACGCCTAGTTAACATTTCGGTCCGTTTTCGGGCGGAGAGGCAATGGTAGTAACTCTGCAAATTAATTAAGGGATGGGTTTATAGGCGGACCGGCGCCGGCTTTTAAGATCCACTATCCCGCGCATGCGCGATATGTGGGACAAATTACCTCGGGAATACTTCCAGAGCATACTAACTCAGTTGAGAGGAAGAATGTGGTGTTGAAATAACTGTACCTACACTTTACTAATCTCAAGTATTGGAATAGAAACATCGATACCATGTGGTTAGGTAGAACATTATTAACAATATTTGGTATTGGTGTCGAAAGAATAAGCAGGAAGTTTAATACGAATATTATGTTGATTAGTGTTTTTATGTGCTTGATGGCTGGCTTCTATGTGTCTTCGAAAGTTGTGCAACTATATTACTCGTGTGTTGGTAAGACAGTTTGGTTCATCAAGTTCATCTACCACTAAACATAAAATAGTTTCGTGTGTGACATTGACATCGATAATTTTGTAGTTTTGCGGGCGTATCTATTTATAATGTGCTCCACGTCTTATTACCCGTCCTGGATACTAGTTAGCACACACTGTTAGGAAAAGGATATGTAAGGTATAATTTAGAGGAAGTTTACCCGCATTTGCGTCAAAGAAAATTAGAAGGCCATTTAGAATAAAACAGCTGGGCAAACCTGGCTGAGGGTGAGTGCTTGCCGAGGAGTACGCACACCGCTCATCACTCCTATCTCCGCACATCGCTCATCACTCCTATCCCCGCACATCGCTCATCACTCCTATCCCCGCACATCGCTCATCACTCCTATCTCCACATATCGATCATCACTCATATCTCCGCACATCGCTCATCACTCCTATCTCCACATATCGCCCATCACTCCTATCCCCGCACATCGCTCATCACTCCTATCTCCGCACAATTATCTCCCCACATCGCTCATCACTCCTATCCCCGCACATCGTTCGTCACTCCTATCTCCGCACATCGCTCATCACTCCTATCTCCGCACATCGCTCATCACTCCTATCTCCCCACATCACTCATCACTCCTATCCCCGCACATCGCTCATCACTCATATCTCCGCACATCGCTCATCACTCCTATCTCCACACATCGCTCATCACTCCTATCTCCCCACATCGCTCATCACTCCTATCCCCGCACATCCTTCGTCACTCCTATCTCCCCACATCGCTCATCACTCCTATCTCCGCACAACCCTCATCACTCCTATCTTCCCACATCACTCTTCACTCCTATCCCCGCACATCGCACATCACTCCTATCTCCGCACATCACTCCTATCTCCGCACATCACTCATATCTCCCCACATCGCTCATCACTCCTATCCCCGCACATCGCTCATCACTCCTATCTCCACATATCGCCCATCACTCCTATCCCCGCACATCGCTCATCACTCCTATCTCCGCACAACACTCATATCTCCGCACATCGCTCATCACTCCTATCTCCACACATCGCTCATCACTCCTATCTCCGCACATCGCTCATCACTCTTATCCCCGCACAACCCTCATCACTCCTATCCCCGCACATCGCTCATCACTCCTATCTCCGCACAACCTTCATCACTCCTATCTCCGCACATCGCTCATCACTCCTATCTCCGCACATCACTCATCACTCCTATCTCCACACATCGCTCATCACTCCTATCTCCGCACATCGCTCATCATTCTTATCTCCGCACATCACACGAGTTGTAGAAACAAACCCATGTAAAGAAACGGGAGTGTGCACGCCGAGCCCTTCACTCTCCGCACTTCACTCCGACCAGACTCAAGAAACAAACTGGTTTGTTTTTGGGAAGGGTTGTGCGATGTGCGCGGTGCTCTTATTGGTTCGTTCAAGGTCAAAGTAAACCCTCAGTGTTGTTCAGTGTACATTACATTTCATCTTTTATCGATTAGACTTTTGTTTTGACGTTTTTCTTGTACGGATTTCCTACAGACTGAGTGTATTTTAGGAAGAAGATGAGTGACATAAAAGATAAACTAATAAATAGTATTTTTTAAGTAATCTGGGTCAAGGCATAGAAACCACCAAAATCGATATATTCTTAACAAGAACTGGAAGAAGATTGCTACTGAAACATGATGCACTGGTAAGGGAAATAATGAAAATAAATGTTTGTAGACACTAGATTTTATTATAATCTTATTACACAGTTTTAATGCATCTATATTGATAGAATAAAGAGTTTGTTTATCATGACCAGTGCGCGATATCTATCATACGCAGAGTTCTGGAGTTTAAATATTAGTAGCTCCTGTGCACGAACGTGTGCATCTCAAAGCCGGAATGCTAACTTTTTTGTTATAGAACCAGATTGGGCCCCGAGTAACGTAGACATAAAGCAGTGGCTATCAAACTGTTGGTCGTGACCCACTGGTAGGCTGCAAACCAATTTTTATTGGGTCGTGAAAAGGTTTTGAACTGTGAATTTTTACTTTGTCACGACCCCTCGGGTAGAGACAGTGTTGTGATCGCCAAAAAATCAAATTCGAGATGTTGATGGATATTGAAGATTTATGACCCCTTGAACCCAAAAAAGTTTTTTTTTGCGATGCCGTCCGTCTTTGTGTCCGTATCTCAGCCTAACCATTTTACCAATCAGGCTAAGACTTAGTATCTAGGGTTTTCATAGGGCTTCCCCAAGTAGTTTTTGGAGTTAAATATCCAACCCTAAAATTAAGGGTTGTTTACTTAAGTGCAAAAAACGATCAAATCAATTTTCTCAAAATCGTTTTTATATATCTATAGACCTTATACAAAACCAATAATTTCTGAGCTCAAAGAAAAAATATTAACTTTTAAATTGTGGTATCAGAAATGGCTAACTGATAATTATGCTCTTTAGTGTATAAAGTATATTTAGTGAATATTATATAATGATAATATGTGCACTAAACTGCCTAGATCTATTACTGGTTAAGGAATAAAATTTCGCCGCTGCTGACATGTCACCACCATCATCACTACTGCTGTCAAATATCACTTTTTTCTTTCTCAATAAATAATTTAAAAGTAAAATTAAAAATCTTTGAATTAATGTTTAGATTAATATATAAAAACAAATTTAAGAAACAATGCAGTACAAATGCTCCGTGCAGACTGGTTGTCTGTAGCCGGGTACGAAGTGTGATGAGCGATCTACTCGGTATGCACAGGTGATGCCATGAGTGATGAGTGATCTGATCGATATGCACAAGCTGTTCTATGAGTGATGAGCGATCTGCTTGGTATGCACAGGTTTTTCCATGAGTGATGAGCGATCTGCTCGGTATGCACAGGTGATGCCATGAGTGATGAGTGATCTGCTCGGTATGCACAAGCTGTTCTATGAGTGATGAGTGATCTGCTCGATATGCACAAGCTGTTCTATGAGTGATGAGATATCTGATTTGTATGCACAGGCTTTTCCATGAGTGATGAGCGATCTGCTCGGTATGCCCAGGTGATGCCATGAGTGATGAGTGATATGCTCGGTATGCACAAGTTGTTCTATGAGTGATGAGTGATCTGCTTGTTATGCACAGGCTTTTCGATGAGTGATGAAAGATCCGCTCGGTATGCACAGACTGTTCCATGAGTGATGAGCGATCTGCTCGGTATGCACAGGGGATGCCATGAGTGATGAGTGATCTGCTCGGTATGAACAGGCTGTTCCATGAGTGATGAGTGATCTGATCGGTATGCACAGGCTGTTTCATGAGTGATGAGTGATCTGCTCGGTATGCACAGGCTGTTCCATGAGTGATGAGTGATCTTCTCGGTATGCACAAGCTGTTATATGAGTGATGAGTGATCTGATTGGTATGCAAAGGCTTTTCCATAAGTGATGAGTGATCTTCTCGGTATGCACAGGTGATGCCATGAGTTATGAGTGATTTGCTCGGTATGAACAGGCTGTTCCATGAGTTATGAGTGATCTGCTCGCTATGCACAAGCTGTTCCATGAGTGATGAGCGATCTGCTCGGTATGCACAGGTGATGCCATGAGTGATGAGTGATCTGTTCGGTATGCAAAGGCTGTTCCATGAGTGATGAGTGATCTGCTCGGTATGCACAGGTGATGCCATGAGTGATATGATCGGTATGCACAAGTTGTTCTATGAGTGATGAGGGATCTGCTTGTTATGCACAGGCTTTTCCATGAGTGATGAAAGATCCGCTCGGTATGCACAGACTGTTCCATGAGTGATGAGAGATCTGCTCGGTATGCACAGGTGATGCCATGAGTGATGGGTGATCTGCTCGGTATGCACAAGGTGTTCTATGAGGGATGAGCTATCTGCTTGGTATGCACAGGCTTTTCCATGAGTGATGAGAGATCTGCTCGGTATGCACAGGCTGTTCCATGAGTGATGAGTGATCTACTCGGTATGCACAGGTGATTCCATGAGTGATGAGTGATCTACTTGGTATGCACAGGCTGTTCCATTAGTGATGAGTGATCTACTCGGTATGCACATGCTCTTCATTGAGTGATGAGCGATCTACTAGGTATGCGAAAGCAATTCCATGAGCGATCTTCTCAGTATGCACAGGCTGTCCCATGAGTGATGAGCGATCTTCTTGGTATGCACAGGCTGTTCCATTAGTGATGAGTGATCTACTCGGTATGCACAGGCTGTTCCATGAGTGATAAGTGATCTACTCTGTATGCACATGCTGTTCCATGAGTGATGAACGATCTTATCGGTATGCACAGGGTTTTCCATGAGTGATGAGTGATCTGATCGTTATGCACATGCTGTTCCATGAGTGATGAGCGATCTGCTCGGTATGCACAGGCTTTTCCATGAGTGATGAACGATCTTACCGGTATGCACAGACTGTTCCATGAGTGATGAGTGATCTACTCGGTATGCACATGCTGTTCCATGAGTGATGAACGATTTTATCGGTATGTACAGGCTCTTCCATGAGTGATGAGTGATCTGCTTGGCATGCACAGGCTGTTACATGAGTGATGAACGATCTTATCGGTATTCACAGGCTGTTCCATGAGTGATGAGTGATCTGATCGGTATGCGCAGACTGTTTCCATGAGTGATGAGTGATCTACTCGGTATGCACATGCTGTTCCATGAGTGATGAACGATCTTATCGGTATGCACAGGCTGTTCCATGAGTGATGAGTGATCTGATCGTTATGCACATGCTGTTCCATGAGTGATGAGCGATCTGCTCGGTATGCACAAGCTGTTCCATGAGTGATGAGTGATCTGCTCGGTATGCACAAGCTGTTCCATGAGTGATGAGTGATCTGCTCGGTATGCACAGGCTGTTCCATGAGTGATGAGGGATCTGCTCGGTATGCACAGGATGTTCCATGAGTGATGAGCGATCCGCTCGGTATGCACAGGCTGTTCCATGAGTGATGAGTGATCTGATCGTTATGCACATGCTGTTCCTTGAGTGATGAGTGATCTACTCGGTATGCACATGCTGTTGCATGAGTGATGAACGATTTTATCGGTATGTACAGGCTGTTCCATGAGTGATGAGTGATCTGATTGGTATGCATAGGCTGTTACATGAGTGATGAGGGATCTGCTCGGTATGCACAGGCTGTTCCATGAGTGATGAGCGATCCGCTCGGTATGCACAGACTGTTCCATGAGTGATGTGTGATCTGATCGTTATGCACATGCTGTTCCATGAGTGATGAGCGATCTGCTCGGTATGCACAGGCTGTTCCATGAGTGATGAGCGATCTGCTCGGTATGCACAGGCTGTTCCATGAGTGATGAGTGATCTGCTCGGTATGCACAGGCTGTTACATGAGTGATGAAGGATCTGCTCGGTATGCACAGGCTGTTCCATGAGTGAGGAGCGATCCGCTCGGTATGTCACAGGCTGTTCCATGAGTGATGAGTGATCTGATCGTTATGCACATGCTGTTCCATGAGTGATGAGTGATCTACTCGGTATGCACAGACTGTTCCATGAGTGATGAACGATTTTATCGGTATGTACAGGCTCTTCCATGAGTGATGAGTGATCTGCTCGGTATGCACAGGCTGTTCCATGACTGATGAGCGATCCGCTCCGTATGCACAGGCTGTTCCATGAGTGATGAGTGATCTGATCGTTATGCACATGCTGTTCCATGAGTGATGAGTGATCTACTCGGTATGCACATGCTGTTCCATGAGTGATGAACGATCTTATCGGTATGCACAGACTGTTCCATGAGTGATGAGTGATCTACTCGTTATGCACATGCTGTTCCATGAGTGATGAACGATCTTATCGGTATGCACAGACTGTTCCATGAGTGATGAGCGATCTGATCGTTATGCACAGGCTGTTCCATGAGTGATGAGTGATCTTCTCGGTATGCACAGGCTGTTCAATGAGTGATGAGCGATCTGCTCGGTATGCACAGGCTGTTCCATGAGTGATGAGTGATCTTCTCGGTATGCACAGGCTGTTCCATGAGTGATGAGCGATCTGCTCGGTATGCACAGGCTTTTCCATGAGTGATGAGTGATCTGCTCGTTATGCACAGGCTGTTCCATGAGCGATGAGCGATCCGCTCGGTATGCACAGGCTGTTCCATGAGTGATGAGCGATCTGCTCGGTATGCACAGGCTGTTCCATGAATGATGAGTGATCTGCTCGGTATGCACAGGCTGTTGCATGAGTGATGAGTGATCTGCTTGGTATGCGCAGGCTGTCCCATGATTGATGAGTGATCTGCTCGGTATGCACAGGCTGTTCCATGAGTGATGAGTGATCTGCTCGGTATGCACAGGCTGTTCCATGAGTGATGAGTGATCTGCTCGGTATGCACAGGCTGTTCCATGAGTGATGAGTGATCTGCTTGGTATGCGCAGGCTGTCCCATGATTGATGAGTGATCTGCTTGGTATTCACAAGCTGTTCCATGAGTGATGAGAGATCTGGTCGGTATGCACAAGCTGTTCCATGAGCGATGAGCGATCTGCTCGGTATGCACAGGCTGTTCCATGAGTGATGAGTGATTTGCTCGGTATGCACAGGCTGTTCCATGAGTGATGAGCGATCTGCTTGGTATGCACAGGCTGTTCCATGAGTGATGAGTGATCTGATTGGTATGTACAGGCTGTTCCATGAGTTATGAGTGATCTGATTGGTATGCACAGGCTGTTCCATGAGTGATGAGAGATCTGGTCGGTATGCACAGGCTGTTCCATGAGTGATGAGTGATCTGCTCGGTATGTACAGGCTGTTCCATGAGTGATGAGTGATCTGATTGGTATGCACAGGCTGTTCCATGAGTGATGAGCGATCTGCTCGGTATGTACAGGCTGTTCCATGAGTGATGAGCGATCTGCTCGGTATGCATAGGCTGTTCCATGAGTGATGAGTGATGGGTGTGCTCCTCGACATGCACGCACCCTCAGAAACGGACGTTAATCTCTCCTTCACCGACAAACCAGACCAATCAAAACAAGACTGACGCCTTTTTCTTTTACTTTTCCATAGGAAAGAATCAATTTTTTATGTTTTACCCCGTTTTATAACATACCAGCAGAAGAACCCGACGTGGCTCAGGTAAACCACCCAATTAATTTCATGCGGGATATACTTTTTTGTGCTTCAAACAGATAGAAAAAAATCTTAATTTGATTTCTCCCTACCCAGATTTTAATAAATAAAAAATAAATCTAATAAAACATTTAAAATTCTATCTTTGTTCACAAGGGCTACTGATTTTAAAATTTTAGCCCTCTGCGTTTGGTAGGTTTCAGGCAACGCTCATGACATACAAACTCTTCATTTTATTAATATACTTCCAAATATTTACACTGATGAGATGGAGTTGATGAAAGTAGAATTTAGAGTTAGTGTACCTCGCATTCACGTAGGAAATCATTAAGGGAAAACAACTCTGTACACCCGGCCGAGATTCGAACTCTGAACTCCTCCTCCGACCCAATCCCTTCTCGACCTCCGTGAGACGCACTGTGCCGCAGTCAATTCTCCACCGCCGTTGACAAGCAGCTCCGGCCCTGATAGATCATCTGCTTGCTAGCTGCAAGCACTTAATAACGTTACCGGCTTAATGGCATCATTCCTCTGTCGCAACCGAAAGCACACGACATTGTATTACCCCTCTGTCCCTCTTTCCCCTCAGACCCTCCCTATACCTTGTTTTTACTGCACTCACGGGATACCGCTAACGCGCGGACCTGATTTGCGTGCGCGCGTACCCGAAGACATGTTTTGAGGAACGGTGGGAATCCTAGACCTAAGATCTATATTTACAAACATCAATACTGAATTGTATTCAATAATTAGATACCCTCACCGAACTAAACAAGCTCATGTTGCCTGGTCTGCCATTGATGGGGAGGTTGCGGTTCAAATCACGACCAGGTGAACTGCGGACGACTTTTCCTAAATGGTTTCCCACCATACCTCCACACAAATGAGGGTATCTCTACTTTAAATTCTACCTTCCCAATCTCAAACAGATTAGTCTAGTTATCCGCTTCAGCGGTTGCATGGTCTGAGGCGCTACTCTGGCAGTAGGCTAGACTTCCTAAGACGGGCCAATCCATGTTCAATCCCCACTTTGTGTACTGAGGGTAGTTTTCCCTAAATGGTTTTCTACTCTCCCTCCACATAAATGTGGACACTTCCTCTAAATTTAACCTTCTTAATCACTAAAATATTAACATAATTAGTACACAGGCGTATTATCCGAAAGGGTAGTAGTAAGACGCGTTGTTTAGAGAAAATATTAATCTATTTAAATACGTATAGCTTGGAAAGGTCGTAGGACTTGATGAAAAAAAAAATTGTTGGCGCACATTTATGTTGAATTTGGGTAATTTTAGATGACCACCAATTTTATTGACACTATCAGGTTCAAAATTATTGTCAATAAGCTGGTCCTTCATGGCCACGTTTGATTACATTGAATAACATTTTTCTTTATTTACTCAGTATGATTTAGTAACAATTTAATTTAATCAACTATTTCCCATGCTCCTAATCCTAATCTTACTACCGTTCTGGGGTATACACATGTTTACTTTGATGAGGCAGGTAGAGTTTAGAGATAAATTAATTAGCATTGGTCTGACGAAGAGAAGAAAAGTAAGTACACCCGGCTGCTAGCTTACGTTTCTGCCGGCTAAAACGAAGGGAAAACAGTCCGGTAAGCACATATTAGTTTACTACATTTGATAATATATAAAATTAATGGTATCTCGGAGGACTAATTAAGGTAGGCGTATGACGTATCGCAACGGCTCGGAAAATATTCTTCAGTTAAGATTTTTTTTCTTCTTCTATCATTACAAAAATGGTGTGGGACGCCGATCGATTCGATTCCAACAAATGTGAACAAACTTAAAAAAAATGTATATAACCGATATGATGTGAAAACTGGCAGGTGTGCGCCAAATTTGAAACAATCTGCGCACGCGCGCACACACACACACACACTTTGTTATACTTTGAATTGCCTATGAAAAATACCTATTTCTTTTAGCGCTGCCTTTTACTAATTGTTCAGGTCATACGCGTATGTACTAATTACGCTAATGAGCAAGGGATAAGGAAGGTTTAATTTATAGAAAGTGTATCCGAATTCGCGTTTAAGGAGATTGGAAAACCATTTTGGAAAAACCATCCCTAGTACACCCTGCTGGTATTTGAACCCCGATCTCCCCATAATCGGCAGTCTAATATATTGCAAGAGTGAAGACTTATACCATGCGGCCACTGAAGCAGGTTAAAAATAATTACTTTTCTATTTTTAAAAGACATAATTATGATATATTACTTTCATATACGTTATTCTATAACAGGGATGACGAGAGTAATTATATGGCTAGCGCAATACCTAGGTTGGCTGTCTGTTACTATGACAACCTTAATTTCCACAAAGATTCTGGGACTCTCGTCAAAACATTCAGCGTTATTGATGCGGCGCCGTTGACCAAGGACCTTATCGGGGAGAGATTATTATATTTTCTTCCAATGCGTCCCACTAACCTTCCAGGCTATCAGAATTTGATTACGCTAATGGGATAGAGATGAGGAAGATATATACTAGAGGAAACATACCCGCATTTGCCTGGAGAAAGAGAGTGAGAAAAAAGATTAGAATGGACCTCGATCAATACACCCGGCCGTGAACTCCCTATCGCCAACAAATCAGATTATATGAGTTTGACGTCTAATTCACGGGTACACCAATTCGTGTACCAGGGATTAATGTTAAGAGGTTGATTTTTAAGGGCAGTAATTCACAACGGTACAAATGTACTGCCCCAAGATTCCTCACCGCCTTCACCTCCCCGAACTCTCATATCATTTAGATCTTCTTATTTATTTATTTAAGAACTCACGAATTCAGGGATACTCGTTAATGATGACTCTTTACTTTGAAATGTGCTTTTAACTTACACGATTGTCATAAGATTCTCATCTATTATTAGTGTCAAAGATTCATATAGAAGGATTAGTTAAATATAGCATGTTTAGGCTCTTAAAAAAACCACTTTGAAATATCCATAAAAATATTCCCTTTAAAATGTCAAAAAATGACCTCAAACGTTAAAATGTGCTTTAAAAATAATAAACCTATGTTTAAAAAAAAATCGCACCCTTTATTATCTAAAGTTGCCTGAAAGTCTTTTATAAGTAGTTTAAGTATATCATAATATGCTATAAAACAAACTAGATACACATACAGGGTGTTTAATTATTGGTCTTCAACCCGCCGAGAGGTGATTTCTTATGAAAAAATAAGAGCAAATACATGGGAAACTTTTTCCAGAAAGTGATTACTAGGAGAGTTATGACTCCTTGAAAATCGCGTTTAAAATGCTTTTATGTAAAAATATCAGAAACAACTTAAGCTAAAACAACAAATCCCAGGATAACGTTTTGTTGAACTGAGATATTAAACCTCTGAAAACTTGGTTGATAATATCATCCCCCTTCACTGATTAAATGGGAGTTGCCAACCTCTTTTCACATAGAATTTTTCTGTAACACTGTTCTGTAATTGATTTTGAATGACTAATTATTAATCAGTATGTCTATATTAACAGAAAAGTCGTCTTGTTGGAACTCTCTAGGATTCACTATTTACGAGAAAACCACATGTTAAGTTTCATTACAAGTTGTTAGTGCCTTGGTGTTAGGCAACCAGCTGTGCAGTGTTGCAAGATGAAATGAGGGTGGCAGTCCCCATTTAATCAGTGGAGGGGTATCAAAAATAAAAACCCAGTTTTAAAAGGTTTAATATTTTAGTTAAACAAAACATTATTCAGGGATTTGTTGTTTTAGCTCGGGCTGTTTCTAATATTTTTACATACAATCATTTTAAAACGTGATTTTTAAGGGCCTATAACTCTCTTGACGATCACATTCTGGAAAAAGCCATCCCTATATTTCCTACTTATTTTTTTTAACCTCATGGCGAGTACAAAACCAATAACGACACACCCTGTGTATATTATTTATTTAGACACATTAAAAAAAAAATCTCACTACATGTTGTTATTATTATGATTAGTATTTGGTCGCGAGTCGCGAGTAGTTAAAAACATTTTTGATAAACTTCTTCAAAATTTTAAATACATGCCTTTAATTTATAGTAGTTTGCATACGCTTGAAGTACGTCCTAAATAGAGTTGAGATACGATGGAAAAACCTTGAAGACAATGCAATTAATTAAGTTTTTTATGACTTCATAAACATACTGTAATTTCCTTGATCACAACAATAGTTCTATTTATGATGGGTTATCGTTGTATTGTGGCTTTGACTAACTTATTAAGCATTTAATGATCCAATCAACAGCAGAATGGCCTTGACCTTTGTGGTATTTTTCTCTCTCTCGAAATGGTGTGGCACTATCTGCATTGAGCGCCCAAGGTGATTAACGCGCACTATATAAACACACTGCACATAAATAACAAACCAACTTAACCTTTTACTGTAAGTTTAGTCCGATATATTCAAACCTTGCACCCTAGATATTTTACTATTTAATAAATATATATATATATATTTAATTAAAATATATATATATAAATTTACTATCCAATTAGTGTGTATATATATATATATAAACAATTAGTAAATAGATATATATTTTTACAATCCAATTAAACTGACACTTTAGCTCAGTCGGTAGCGTATCTGCCTACTGAGCTAAGGTTGCCGGGCTCGATACCCAGCATATCCGAGAAATTTATCATTGGTGAAATATGTGCTTATACTTTCACATTTATAAATTAACAGGGGTGGGGGGGGACTGAATTATGGGCTTGTCCTAGTATTAAGCTGTATTATAAGGTATTTGAAGCCAAGGCAGGACTAGAAACCGTTAGTTGAAAATATATGGCTTGAATAAAAAACTGACCTAGACCATAAGCTGGAAACTCTAATGGATGTAAATACGAACCAATGACTGTATATATATGTGTGATAATTTTACACGTGTATTATTAGACGTACTATCGTCATGGGTTGTGTTATTTTCTATGTTCTGTGATCCTATTAATAAATATATAGGTGCTACGGCTGTGAGTGTAGTACTATATATACTCTCCTAGGTTAAATTAGTTTTTAAGCTCTGTGTTGATATAATCTAAGAGTACAAGAAATTTCAAATAAAATACCTTGATAAACAACTGACTATTTGGACAAAAAGCTATTGGTAGAGCACAAAATCTTTTAACCCTTTTTTTAAAAAGTTGTATAGATAAATGTATAAATATAATCTACCAAATAAAATCCCATAATATTTTTTACACTCCATGGTCCATGATATTGCCCCCCCCCCCCACCCCCACCCCCTTCATCCTACCTACCACTCCCAAGTAAAAGGAGATCAATCATGCAAAAATAAAAAGGATAATTTCACGCGATGGAGATATTAAAAAAAAAAGAGAGGATACCAAAACTGTTTAATCCTCATCATATGAAGAAATTACAAAAACAAAAGCTATTTTAGTGATTTGCTTGATGGAGTTCTGCTTTTCATGAACCCAACTCCCCCGCTCTCTCCCTCTTCTTTCAGCGGCTCACGCGTAGAATCCGTATCAGTATGCGTTGAACCAGTTGGTCTTTTTTTGTGTTAGTCTATTTTTTTTGTTACGATTATATTATAAGATGATTACGGATCTTATCGTCGAGTTTGATAGTGGAGGAAGTTAGATGCCCTCCTTACTCCTACCCGTCCACACATAAGACCCCCTTCTTCTAACCTTGTTCCTCTAAACAACGCTTTCATAAGTAAAGTTTCCACTCCAGTGGTCTTCCGGTTCCGTTTAAAGAGTAAAATAGCATCCGAGAGGCTGTTTTGAATTTATTGAGGAGGTAGAGGTTGTTTGATGGAGGTGGGGAGGAAGGAGAAATTGGGGGTAAGGTTCTTTAAAGGCCCGACATAATTTTACACCTGGTGTATTGTTCATATAGATAGGCATCGTCTGGTTCGCTTAATAATAAGGGACCACATTGGAAATTAAAAATTTGGGGGGGGGGGGGTCAGGGGAGGCGCCACATTTCAATATATATAGTTATTATCTTAAGTAAAGAGTATTTCAACTTGGTACCTTACTATCACAAAAGAGAATCGCAGGGCCCTATATAAAACCACTGGCTTTGCTCGTTGGGGGCTCCACCCCCAAACCCCCGGTGAGTTTTCTTTGAAAGTGGATGTAAACTAATGTAATTCCAGAGCAATTTTTTGATAGGTCAAATCGTTTAGCCACAAACCTCAAAAGAAAGGTCTACACCGACTTTAAAGTTTCCTCAACATTTTGAATTTTTTCGTGGGTTTAAAAATTAAAATTTTTCACTTTTTGGAATTTTCCTGTCAGTTACAGGCTATAGGCTATAAGTTAGTCAAATTTTAAGTTTCTAGCTCGTCTGGAAGTGGGTAAACATTAATGCAAGTGGGTGAGTCAGCCATTTGGCTTTATAGTAGTATAATAATAAAATGTAACTGTATTTTTATTAACATTTTGAAACATTTTAAGTACAACTATTATGTGAATGTTGAGCTTTAAATCTTGTGCTGAAGTCACTTTAATAAAGGTTTACAATTAATGTGGGGTCTTAAGCCTGACCTCCAAGGTGTTTGTTTCCATTTCTTGTGGAAAAAAACAACTGTTAGCATTTTTATGGGCTGCCAAACACTGCACATATTAGATGCACAGACTTTTGATGATTTATCCCCGTAGAAGAAAGTGGCAATCAGCCTCACACACCAGATTTCCTCAAATTATGGCAAATCTCCAAATATCACAGTCCCAAGTGTCATATTTCCTAGAGGTTTGTAAAAAAGAATATGGTCGCATAGCAAGTTGGTTGGTTCATGATAAGGTCCATTATCTGCACAAAACTAACGTTAAATACTCTTATTAAATATAACATTAAATAACTTTGATAATTGTACACATATATTTAGGGCTATCAGCGTATTTATACATGGGGTAGAAATGGGAAAAGGTAAAATTTAGAAGAAAATGTGCCTACATTTGCATGGTGTGTGTGTGTGTGTGTGTGTGTGTGTGTGTGTGTGTGTGTGTGTGTGTGTGTGGAGGAGGGGGAGTAGGTGGCATATGTATAGGAATAAAGCACCTTGGTACATATGGCCTGGACTTGAACCCTAACATCTCCGTCACCAGAAAACCAGATTAGATAGGACTGGTGTCGTTGCTCCACGTGCTTAGCAATGCAGGTCACCGTTGATGGGGTGGTGGATTGATACACAAATCCAGGCTGGTTTTCAGCGTTTGATCTACTAGTTTGGTTTTCCATCATTTCTCCACGCAAACATGGGTAAACTTCCTATCTCATTTCTATCTCTTTGAGTACCTAAGTCATTAATAGCTTTGGGTAAATAAAAATACTTAGAAAATTAACATTAAGTGCTGTTGCACACGTGCCGATATTATCGGTGTCGGCGCTGGTGCTGATATCGTTGTTAGCACCGTTGTTGCACACACACACCGACAATATCGCTATCAGTGCTTGAGAGGCATAGGCAGTTTTGTGGATGATGGCGAGCAAACAACATGGCTCCCGTGTGGAATAGGAGGTTTCTTTTGTTGTGTTTGCTTCATCACAGGAGGAGACGACGCCAAAACCGGAGAGGAAGTCCCATAAACACGCTCTGCTCTCCACTAATTCAATTGAGGTCTCTATGTCATACTTGAATTTACCAGACATTTTACTCAAAAATAGAATGAAGGAAACGAACGCGCAAGCACCTAACCTCACGAAAGACCAAACCAAACAATGCAAGATGACAGACTAGTGGCCACCTGCTCTGCGCACTGATATCGGTGTGTTTATCGAGGGGCCCCCCGACATGGCTCCGACAAGTCTGTAGTCGTTACAATAATGCTGTCGTGTCGGCATCGTGTGCAACAGGGCCATCATATTACATGGAATCTCACTACCACCGATATCGGCGCCGGCACCGACACCGATATTATCGGTACGTGTGCAACAGCACTAGGTGGCTTTTGAGCCGTCATGAAGCGAGCATCTCTCATCAACCACCGTGAAGTGGTCTCTTCTCGTCGGTCACCGTGAAGTAGGCCCCTCTCGTCAGCAGTCGTGAGGAGACGCGCCCCTCTCATTAGTTATCGTGAAGCCTCCTGTCAACTGTAATTGAACTAATGTTTGTCCAAACACACAGAAATGGCTTGTCCTTTCCTAATAATGACAGCTATTTTAGGTATCCCTTGGAGTTGCTCGGGGTCTCTACGCAACCAACAAAGCAGTCCACCTCACATATGTCACTAAACAACAGGGACAAAACAATGTGATGCTGATCAATAACCAGTATTGTTTTACAAAAATTAATTGTATAGATCTAAGTACATCTGTAGTTAACGTCGACATATATATATATACTTTTCCTATTCATTTTCCTAGGTATTTTGCAGTGATTCAGCGGTTACGGGTTAAGGGTGACTTAGAGGTGTTAGGTTATTTTTTTATGGGTCCTGGCAACACAACTACTTTTAAGCTGAACATATATTATTTAAGTTAAAGATTATGTCTATAGATTTAAAGCCGCTTCCTGGCGCACTAAGATGAGTTACAAACATATTTATTAAATTAACACGTTTACAATGCCAGTGCTGAAGTATATTTGTGAAGATAAGGTGGACAAACAGGGTGACAAATGAAGTCATGAGAAGAATGGGTGAGAATAAAACCATTTTGGATGTGATTCCTTGGTGCAAAGCAAACTGGATTGGACACATTATTAAGAGAAAATGTCTTCTGCACGATGTCATAAAAACAAGGTTGAACGAAAAAGTATCTGAGGAAGATGGAGGCTTCCCTGAAGGAAAGAAGAACATTTTGGGAGCTTAAGGAGAAGGCAAAGAATAGGGTGCATTGGTGGTCTAAGCTCACTGACAAGAAGAATGGACCTGTCGTAAGAAAGAACACCCATTACAAATAATTATGCGTATGATTTGTGACATCACATGTCAAGAGAGTAGTCGGCTACAACTGACACAGAATGACTTGTATGGCTCAAGATGACCATTTGCGTTGCATGTAGTATAGTTTACAATAATTCACTCAATAGTGAATCGTTATTTTTCACCTCATTTCTTAAAAAAAGTATATTTTAATTAAATATATCCTCATAGTAATCAACTGGGCTTACTGAGATAGTATTTTATTAGATCGTTCCCATCTCTCACTACACGAAAATAAGGATACACTTCCTTTAAATTTTATCTATCTCGTCCATACCCCATTAGTGCACTAATGCGGACACCCCGGATGGCACGTAAGATGTGAAGCACTGGTAAAGACATATTTGGGAAACGGTCGCATATTAAACTATCATTTTATTATATTTTCAACTTTAGAATACCAAATCAGTGGTCACCTGATCTAAGGCGTAAGTATCACAATATACTAAAGTTCTGGTTACGAGGGAGTTAGAGGTTTGAATCTCAGCTGGTTGCACTGAGAGGTGGTTTTCCACATGTGATTTATCATATCAATGGTGTTATCCCATACCCTGATAATGCAGGTGTACCTCCTCTAAATTACTTTTCTCATCCCCAGCCCTTAGTTTAAGAAGTTAATAACCTTGATATTCAACTTAGTAAATAAACAATATTTGATTAAAAGAAATCTCACGTACCTTTCAATGTACGATACTCATATCAGCAAAATAAAATAGTATTACGTTATAGTTTAACTCTACGGTGCATTCACGCCAAATAGTTTTTTTTTAATATAGTCTAATCTCGAGCCAATTTTTTTCTCTCCTTTTAAATAGAAGTGTTTTTATTTTTTCACCATGGAATGTTTGGAACGTGCCCATCCGAACAGAGACTTACTTTTTCGTTTAAGATAGCGTTTGACCTTGGTAGAAAAGGCCAATGCTTTGATTTTGACGTGATACACAATCATTTATTTTCAACATTCTAATTTCTCATTTCTTTTAAAGATAAATCCTTGTTCAGTTAATTAAATTCTCCCTAATTCTACTTTGTTAATTCATTTATTTTAAGCTAGCCAGTTTTGCAGTATTTGATTTTTGATTATGTTAACAACAGCAAAAATCAATTCAGTAAAGGCAGACTAGAAAATTAAAACAAATTATTATTATTACCATCATTATTTTCAAATATTTGTCTGAACTACTCGAATATAACCATACAAATTGTGTAGAGGTTAGGAAGATATAACTTAAAGTAAATGTACCCCACTCACACGGAGGAGGGATATTTGGAAAACCTTTATGGAAAAAACTAGCTACACCCTGTCTGGATTCAAACACCGACCTCACAGTAATCAGAAAATCAAACTATACGAGATTTACGTTTAGTCCATATGTCCATTGATGCGGTTAAGAACCGTATTAGAATAATAATTAGTAGCTAATCAGCGATCTTTTAAATTATGACTCCTTATAACCTTAAGCTCTTTACTGAGCGAAGGTTCTGAGGTTCAATTTACTGCACGACACAAAAATGTGTCATTGGGGAAATTGGTGGTTCCTTTTTCACAGTGGTAAGTTGAGGACTGGGGGACTTGGTGTTGTGTGTTTGTAAATTGAGTCTTGTGCTGATACACTCTTTTGGTTTAGAAAGTGTTAACTAAGTACTCTTAATAACGATGTTTATATTTTACTATTTTACCAGCGAAAGTACTGACTTTACACATGCTTCGGTGAAACCACGAATCAAACGTCAGTCTCGTCATCTCTGGCTCTCCAGGGACGAGGAGATTAAGGCTAGACTCCCGGTTAGGTTTTAAAACAAATCCATAGGGGCAGGGTGAGGATAATTATCACTATAGAGCTGTATTATAATTTTCCTGGCGAGAGTATACTAAATTATAATCTGGAAAAAAAAAACTTTACCGATACAATCAACACTAACAAACCCTTATATTGGTGTTTCTTACAATCTCAATAATTACTTACGCATCAAACTAGGATTGAACTCCAGGCAAAAGCCACTATGGGTTGACCACTCGACAAAATTTTACAGTTCTTAGTAAAAAAATGCACATAATTGGTGATTTCTGAATAAAACATTATCTTCTAGAAGCAGACATAACTCTTACCATCACAATATAAAAATATAATTATTAAGTTATTACGTTCATATATTTGGAAATGAACGGATTAATTTAAGGTTTGGGTTTAGAAAGGTTGTTCACAGAAAGTGCACTTTCATCAACATGAAGAGAGGATGTTAAAACCACACTGATACATCATATGATGATAACTGATGCCATAAACCATGTGCTCACTGGTGAGGAGATGTACATATAATTAACCTGATTAACCCTTCGGAAAAATTGATAGCGTTTCTTTAATGATTAACATTACACTGTCATTTAGCAAACTCTTTGAATAGGATCACCTCTTTAAAAAATAACCAATGACGCAGATTTTTAATTGAGAAAAATTAGCATGCATTTAGTCGTAATGTCAATCAAGCTTTTAGCGATTGAACTGAAGAATGTGTATCTTATTGCAAGCAATAGCGTTCATTTTCTAGACACACTAACTCACTGGTTATACGAACTTAAACTAGAGTAACACATGGTTAATTATTTGTTTATTTTTCTACCAAACTTTAACCTCAATCATTACCTTAGTAGCTTTTAAAACTAATTATAAACTTTTGAAAATTCTTATCTATATTTTGCTGAATGAAATTTATGTAAACATAAATTGTTGACATAAGTTACCATCCTTATCAAAGATTTAAGTAATTAAAAAATTAGCTACTAAATTACTGTCTTATTGGTAATTAAAACGTACATAAACAGTTGTAAATTTAACAATATTGTCTTAATGTATAGTTAAGTATATATCTCTTAGATATTTACTTACTTTATGGCATTAACAACTCAAAAGTTCACTGCTACATTTACAAGTATGCTATCTATTCCTATCTTGAGCCAGTCTAGTGTATCTAACTATCTTTAATTCGTTATCATTTTGTTTGCACTGCGTCTTAGTACACGTCAGGACTGCATAATTTAACTGCACTAATTGAGTAGGAATGAGGAAGTTATTAGCTAGAGAAAATATACCCGGATTTACGTGGATGGAGAGTGGTAAACTATTTAGGAGAAGCAGCCCTTAATGCACCCGATTGGGATTCGATCCCCAACCTCCCCATTGCCACCCAACTAAACTATATGAAGTTGTCACTGGCAACGTGCTCACCAGTGGGCTTCTTATATTTAGCATTAAAGTATCTTAGAACATTACATTTTGAAGCCATTTTGTGAGCCATTATCAAAGTGTCAAGCACTTAAAATTCTCATCCTTTATTCTTAGATTAGTGTAAGCTAAAGACAACCTTATGAGGCAGTAAGGGGTGAACCCAAAATAAATATTTTATATACTCCTTTTAAAATTCTAGAAGACTTGGTACTGAGCTCTAATTAAAAAAAAATTATAAACCCACTATCTATCTTTAAATGATTTTTTTTTCTTTGGAAAACAAATACACAGTGTTATTTATCATGTAAAACTCTCTCCGAATACCCACATTGAACAAAATAACTCTAACAATTTTTGAAAAATATTGTATTTTCAAAAATCAGTCATTAGTAAACTACACTTAATCTTAGACCCGGAATTAATATCACGTTATCTCCGCTAGGGATGTTCATCTTACTGCTAATATCTAAATATAAAGTTTAAACTAAATACATGTAGCCCTTTAGGCTATAGTCTCAAAGGCAGACGGACAGACAGAGGGACATAATTGTAAAACTCACTTTTTAGAGTTCGGGGGGGGGGG
>CABEEJ010001347.1:0-14272 GCA_901482245.1 Timema douglasi | reverse complement strand
TATTAGCACCGCGTCTTACTACCCATTCGGGTTATACGCACTTACGCTAATGTGTAATGGTAGGGTGATTGTGAGATTAAATGAAGGACCTACAGTTTAACGTGGGATCCAAACCACGGTGGAGGCCTGGCATTCCCCTCATTCACAAGATGTCTTGTCAGAGGTTAAGGAAGGGTTTGTTAATCAGATAAATCTTTGCCGGGACCGAGGATTGAACCCCGGCCGCCAGCACAGAAGTCTGACACCTTACCCCTAAACCGCCAGGTCACCTAATTATTCTTTAAACCATAACACACGTTTCGGTGCTTTTTAAATATTTATTTTACAATATCTCTATTTTATTAGGATGTATAAAAATAATGTTATAAACAGAATGACCTATAGAAAGTAATATCGATTTATTTGTTTCTCTCGATGAATTATTCGGTACTTGTATATATTTGAAGGAGGATGGGTGGGGGGTGGAGGGGTACCCTTCATCCCACGAGACCAAATGGCGCTAACCACTGACCATTCCCTAAAACCTCCCATACCCACTTTCCTTTAACCCAGCCCGTTATTTAATTACAAGTAGAATAAGATTAATGGTTATAGCCGCACTCTCGACCATCGTGTGGGGGCCCTGTTCGGACGTTCAATAAACCTTCCTCCTGTTCTCCCGATACTGCATCTAAGGATCTCCTCCACCACGACCCTCTTCTCTCTTCTTCTAGCACATTTGTAGGGCCTACTCTTTATGAATGGAGGCTTGAGGAACTTGAGATTGATCCCCACCGCCTTCTGATTAATAAGTTCGGTCCGGAAGTATTTAAACACGATATGTTTAAAGGATGTTCTAACCTTAAATGTCATAAGATCTTAATTTGAACTAACGTCAACGTCCACTAATTTATTGAAAGTGACAGCTAAAATATATTTTCATAATTAGTTTTTTGGTATTCTGAAAAAAATTGGGTAAAGTTCTAACAACCCTAAAGTTTCTACCCAAATAATTTACTAATAAAGCTGCCTATTAAGGTGCTGAGACGCGTTGCGGACATCCAGAAATCTCACATTATTTAAGAGGGGTTTGTTATTTGAAAATAATTATGGCTCACGCCAAAATGGAGGGGAAAGATATCAACATGTCGCTCTATAATCAGAAATTCTACATTTTAGGTTTTAATATTTAAAAAAAGTAATAAAATGTCACAAGTCTACGACAATTCACGTGATATGTCGAAGTTGTGAGATCGAAGAAAATGATTAGAAATATTCATCCACTAAAAAAAAAGTTATTTTTAATAAGATTATTAAGATAATTGAGAATTGTTTTAGTGGTTTTGAAGTTTCAGAACTTTCTTTCTCTTGAGAAATTCCACAGTGTTAGGATATTCCCTTTCAATTATATCAGCGTCCTTAAAAGAGACTAGCTCTAGAGCAAGACAACTTTCTAGCCCTTAATTAACAATAAAATACCGTTATAATTAGTCAAATATCTTGTAATTTTGGGTTGTGACCATATATTTTTAACTTTTATTCTAATAAAGTGTAGCTACAAAGAAATTATTTTAGTTTTGTGAAATTATAAGTTTAAAATGTGAAAGCGTGCCTCTAAATCCCTTATTTTCAAAATTGTGTGTGAATTTCAATTTTTTTTTTTCTAAAATAACAATAAAAACCTGTTTTACCTTATTTTAACCACTCTTTTTAAATATAGTATTGAATTAGCACCTTACAATTATTTAAATAAATATTTTTGGTATAATAGTTCAGGCTGTAGGCCTAATTAATATAAAGATAATACATTTATACCATGCAATCTACTTTGAATCTATGCAACTAAATAAAATAAAATTTTAGTAAATTAGAAAACTGAACATATCAATTTGACAATAGTTTTATTTAGTAAACAATAAAAGCATAAAAATGTACAGGTTTTACAATAAGGTAGAAAATTATAGAATATTAAATTTCTTCTCAAGGCAAATAAACTTGAGGGATTACTTGATTAGTTGTGGCTACCTGGGCAACACAGTGGCCAGGCATGAGGCTGTAGAATTTCTAAAAGGAGAGTAATTTGAGAATTAGTTAAAGCAAAATATAGAACAAATTTATAAGATAACGTTTATACAGTCTCACTTGGCAGGGTTGAATATTACCAGAGATCCACTAAATTTGTTGGATAATTGGCTGGTGAATCCTGCTGATTGATGGCTAAGGGCCAGGCGTCATTAAAGTACTATGGCCGGACATGTTCCCTTCCGGTACTACCAAAGCATTCAATAGTACATTAACATCCTTTAGGACTAATACAAAATTTAAGAACCTATTTACAGGCCAAAACAAAATAGTATTATTTGCGCGGACCCCACTATGACAATAGGCCAATTTCCACGGGTTGCTCACCCAAACTAATACTTTCCATGAACAATGACCGCATCGTCAAATCTCTATCATTTACAACTGGACTGCGTAAGGCAAAAGAAAGAAACAGACTTCCTGGCGATAACCATCAATAACAAAGAACTGATGCACATGACGTTTAGGGTGTCATGAATTAATTTTCCCTTCAAGATTTATCGGAACTTGTGAGTTAGTGTAAATCAGCAACACTAAAATTCACATTTTCTGAGCCAGAGGCTTTAACGTTAGGACAGTGTCCAAAAATACAATAATGCACTCAGCAATTGACTTTATGAGTCATTAAAATCTGACTTGACCATCAGACTAAAAAAGCGTAATATTATCAAGGTACTTCTTGCATATTGAAGTTAGCTAGTTCTGAACATGATACTAAATTTTAAAAAAACATTTTCTCTTGCTTAAAAAAAAGGACTTCTGAATAACTATTTGCATTATGTTAAACCAAAATAAAGTTTCTTCTAACTTAGAATCTAAATACTAGGGACTAAATGACGACCGCTGGATACCAATACCCTAGCTGCGGCGTCCTCGTATCCAGCGCGTTGAATAGGACGATTCATCCTCCTTCAATGACGCTATGGAGGCGATTCCGACGACCCAGACTCCATGATCCGTCTTGGTTGTTCACCGGCAACGCTTCGTTGTAGTACCTTGGCTGTGTAAAGGCGTTCTGCAAAGTTGAACTCGCTGCGCGTCCCATATATACTCACAATCAGACATAAACATGAAAGAGAGAAAAAGGCGGACGAATTGAGAAGCGGAGGTAAAAATAAGGAAGGATAAACAAGGAAAGGAAAAGAGAAGAGATAGAAACTGACGAGCTTCTTCTGTCGGCCACCAGAGGCGCAGTTGCGCACGAGATCGGAGCGTCGGCCTCCATTTCCACGCTTCCTTCTCTACTGAACAGGCGAGTGTTGCGCCACGTGGAGCCGCCATTATAGATAATCCTGTGATTTTAGAAGTGAGTTAATGATATCTGCAGGCATCTGGCCGTGGGTGAGTTTATACACACATATCCTATATCAAAATGCATCAGTATTAATTTAGTTATTTGATTTTCACTGTTATTTTTACGCAAAGAAATAATATAGATGTATATTTTTCAATTATCTTGAGGGCCGCATGGTCGGCTGTAAGTTTTTTATCTGACCCCATCTTATAACAAGGGTATGCATTCACATATCTTATTCATAACTATAATAATATTATTCCTCTTCTTTGATATTTAGAACAGCAATCATCAAAAGGCAATTATTATTTTGACTAACAACGTGTTGAAAGTAGGGCATTACGTATTTTTCGTATGAGAGAGTATAACTTTGAGGTATTTTATCTTCAATATCTTGATATAACTCCAACGTGGCACCCAATTACACAAATAGTGATAAATAGTTAACTTTTTTCTTGTAGGTGTTCAATCAATCTGATTGACACGCTACATCTATAACCACAGATTGAAAAAACTTTTTCTATCAGTTAAGGAAGTTACTAAAACTACTAAACTGTCTTCCTTCACCTCTGACAAGACATCTTGTGAATGTGGGGAATGCCAGGCCTCCACCGTGGTTTGGATTCCACGTTAAACTGTAGGTTCTCCATTTCATCTCACAATCACCCTACCATTACACATGAGCGTAAGTGCGTATAACCCGAACGGGTAGTAAGATGTGGTGCTAATAATAATAATACACTGTCTCTATACGCCAGGTTTTGTGTTCTCTAGCTTTCAATTTTTACAAATGGTATACATTTTTACAACTAACAGCTAAACGTGGTTATTTTGTTTATCAATGTTTGATACTCTATAGTCATTGTTTATATTCTCTGAGATTCAAGTACAGCGAAGGTGTAAGTGAGCGCTGTTTACGGTCTTCTCTTTAGTTTTCCTATCCGTGGATTTCAATTTCAATTCCAACCACACCCGTACCCGTGGGTACGTGGCCTAATACATGCAACCTCATCTGGTATAGTTTTTTGGTGGCAGGGAGGCCAAGTTTCGAATCACGACCAAGTATACTCGTGATAGTAGTCTCTTCTCTGAGTAGTTTTCCACTCTCCCTCCACTCAAATACAAGTACATCTCCTCTGGATTCTATCTTCATCACATTAGCTCTTTAGTGTGAATATGCAAATAGCCCGGATATGTATTAATACGTGGCGAACACACACATCCTGGAATGGCTGAAAAACTTTTCATTGTTGTAGCAGTTTTGACCTCTCAAGTTAAATTAAATCTAAAATTTTGTACTAAGTGTTGACATAAAAAGTTGGTTTAGAAAGTGCAAGTTAAATAACACCATTAATGAAAAAAAGACATCCTTCCTCTAAAAAGATATTTTAAAAAGACATAAGCTTTCGTCAGCGTTCCTATACCATTGAAGCCACGACGGGAAGTCCTTCCGTATTTATTTCCGTCAGCTTGTCTTGTACAAGAGGATAGCTTTATTTTATTTCTTCAGTTTCACCCCTTCATCCAGAGAAAATGGAGACGTTTTGGAACTAAACAAGTGACAGCGAGTATTTCTGCTGTTCTGGTTTTTTGGCGCGTTTCCATCTTACACAAAGAAACAACTTGTGGGGGAAGTTTTGACTCTTTTTTTTTTTAAATAGTGAGTTTGACTTTAGATGGTTTTATTTCCTCTAAATCTGTAGACTTAATGTCTTATGTTCGGTTTTTGTGTGAGAGTCTCATTATGTGTGTGTCTTCTTTAAAATGAACGGGGAAGAGCCCCTAGCTATTTATTTTTAGTGGCGATAAAATACGAATGTCCATTCACTTACATTCTCAAAGGATGGTCTGTGTTTAACATTACCCGTGATGCTTTGCAATGTAAACTTACGGCTAATTCTAATTTCTCGTTGGTCCGCCCGGAGGGTAGAGGGGCAAGGTAGATCCACCTGCAGGTCTTTGAGAACGTAATTTGATCCCTGTTAAGGTATATAAGAAGTAAGTAATAATTTCCTCATAATACACTTGTAGTTAACTCTAGATTGGGTTTTTTAGTGTTGGGTGGCTAGGTCAGGCTTAGTTAGTTTAGAAGTCGTGTGATGATAGGCCTATAAATCACTTTTTTTTAAATGCACATTAAATACCATGATTTCTAAAACATATTTGGATCACCCTACGATTAGTTCCTAAGAAATCAGCAAAAAAGTAATGATAACTTAGATGTGTAGTCTATTGCAAACCTATTATAAATAGTAAGGGTTTTTCTACTTTTCACTACCCGCCTCGGCTGCGTAGTTTGCTAACGCACTAGTTTCATGTTGAGCTGGACTGCCGAGGATGGGAAGATCGAGGTTCAATTCTTGCTCGGGTGAACTGAAGGTGTTTTTTCCTAAATGGTTTTCGACTCTACCTTCACACCAATTCGGGTTCCCTTCCTCTCTATTCAGCCTTCCCAATTCCTAACCCATTAGCGTAAGTGGTACTTGGGAGTATAACCCAAACGTGTTGTAAGACGTGGTGCTGGGTATTATTAGTATAATTGTTTTTTTCACTTTTCATATTGATAAAGTATTGCGACCGTGAGCAAATTTTTTTACATCGAAATTATTATGTCTCTCTACATATTTTATGTCTGCAAACTTAAGAGGGTTTTAAAATTATGTTTGTCCCTCTGCTTACATATTTGTGTATAGATGTAATGTATGTATGTGTGTGCATGTGCGTGTGCATCTGTGTATGCGTGCGTGTGCATGTGTGTACCTGAGACCACAGCCTAAACAGTTTGTTGGATTTCATTCAAATTTGATAGTTAGATGTTACATGGTTATACCACGATGAGAAATTTAAAATCTAAAATTTATTATAGCTCAACTATGACTGACTTGAAATTTATAGACTTTTCACAAAGGTCTTAATGATTTTGTTCAAAACAGATACTGGTTTATCACATGTCACAAACTAGCATCCTAGATCACCACACTTTCGCCTTCGACTGGAAGGCCTGGTTTCGAATTTCAGCCGCACTGCGAGGTAGAGGGTGATAGTTTCCCACATATGGTTTTCACATCCTTTCTCCCAATAATACATGTGAATATCTTATAGGTTACCCCTCTCATCCCCACACTCTAGATCAGTTCTCATCAAACTACGACCCGTGGACCGACACCCGTTTAGTGCGGCCAGCGAACTATACTAGCAATGGTAGATAAATTGTAACGAAAAAACTTTAACCAAACATTTATAAATGTATGTAGAGTTTGAAACCATTCTGCTCATCTAATCAAAACAATGATTTTTAGTAATTTTTTAAATATTATTATTGTTAGCACCGCGTCTTACTACCCGTTCGGGTTATACGCAATTTTTTTTAATAAAAGTAGTTTATCTTTGGCCGTTCTCTCTTACATTTTCTAATTGTACATGGATCCATCATGTCTTACGCCTCACTCGGGCTATCCACGTATTTGCACCTGAATTTACGTGGCGGGTGAGTGGAATTTTTTTTTCCAAATACTTAGTACATTCTACCAGGTTTCGAACTCAGCCCTCCTTGTCACCATCACATCAGACATGACCAAGTTGATCCCTTATCCCACTTTTACACGGTTGCAGGTTTCTTTCATTTAAGTTTTCTGTGTGGCCGTTCCGTCAAATGTTTGCCCAGGCCTCTCTAATATTGAATCGTTAACGGGCCATGTGGAAAATGTACCATTAACACGAAAAAGGACACCCAATAAGTAACATTTCTCATAAGACTTTTTTTTGTAATAGATCCTGAAGGTAAAATCCTGAGTTAAGGTCTTTTGTGTTGATTGAGAATAATGCGTCTTCCAATATTTCTCTAATAGGTCTAGTCACGCGAAAAATTCGTTTCCCCCCGATCTGAAAGTTTTTTTTTCAATCTCAAATTGCTTGTACTTAAAATATATGCGTTTTATGGTTCCAGACGTCGATTTAACAAGCTGATTGTACTAGAAACTATTTCAAAGTAGTCACCGTTGGTTTAAATATTAATTGGAATACTTGAATAGAAGTTGAAGATTGTTCCTACTAAATACAATGCTCTCAGTACATGGTTTAAAAATTCAATTAGTTATGGAATCTAACGCACCTCTCTCGTGTTAGATTAGACTGCCCAAGACGGGGAGATCAGGATTCGATCCCGGTCGGGTGCACTGAGGGTGGTTTTCCCTAAATGGATTTTCACTCTCCTTCCACGCAAATTTAGCTGCATTTACTCTCAATTAAACCTTCCTAATTCTTAACCCATAAGTGTAATTAGTTCATAGGCATATAACCCGAACGAGTAGTAAGACATGGTGCTAAAAAAATACGTTATGGACAATACACTCGATATTTGATCAGCCAACTCTACCATCAACCATATACTAGCAATGGTAGATAAATTACAACCAGAAAACTTTAACAGAACTTTTAAAATGTATTTAAGATTTGAAAATTATGGAATTTCCAGATGAAGTTTTTCAACAATACAATGAAGTTATAGAGAATTGTTTGGATCAAAAGCAGCTACAGAAAGAAATTATCTCTTTTTAATCACAGATAAATAAATTTGAGGTAAGGCTTAGAGATAGTACATTTGATTGTGAATAGGCGTATTATATCAACACAAAACATTTTTTTAAACATTTTTCTTAAGGTGCGGCTGAAGGGAGCGCAAGTATTTTTACAGTTTTTATAGAATTGAAATTTTTTGGCCAAAATAAATCAAATATTTTTCCAGTATAAATATAGAGTTTAGTTTTCTGCACATGCTAATATCAACAGATCTTGAATATCTATCATGGGTGTCCTGGAATTTTGTCAAAACACTTTAAATAAAAAGCAAAAGTTTTGACAAAATTCCAACACACCCTTGACAGATATTAAATATCTGTTGATATTTGCATTTGCAGAAAATTAAACTCTATTTTGATACTGCATAAATATTTGATTTATTTTTGACAAAAAAATGTAATGCTATAAAAACTGCAAAATTACTCGCGCTCCCTTCGGCCGCACCTTAAGGAACATGCCAGACATTGCAACTTATTGAAATGGATGTATAGATTTCAGGCAGTTTAGGCTACCAGAGAAATAAAGTGTATACATCATTCAGATTGTCTTAATTCAGTGATATTTAGACTGTTGCCATTTTTGTTTTACTTGATTATATGGTCAGGTGATTGGAAATGTTGATCCCTAATTAACTTTGTTTTAACCCAAACTTCTATTGATTTAGGATCAAACTGATTGAAGAACTAATTTAAGAATAAATATGATATTTGTACAACGAACTCTAATATTGCCCTTTGTGAACTACAAATCGCTCGTTTCGCCATAAATTTTGGCATGACATTGAACCTAAGTCTTTCTTCCGTCGAACCAATTTAACTTCAATGGCAAGGACAAAAGAAGTTCTGGATTGTGTATAATATATACTTTTCCCCCAATGTAAAGAGAATATAAAGGCAGCACTACTTGGAAGAATTTGATTATGTCATTTATTACGTCACCCAGTATACACAACATATATATTTTATTACGAAGATAGCCACATATACTTTTTTTTAATAACTCTAGAGTAATGATGTTAATTGGATATTAGTGTGGATTTTAAAAGTTTGGTTATTATTAAAGTTTCAAAATGTTACCTGATTTTTAACAACTTAGCTTTTCTTCCATATAGCTTTGTGTATGTATCGCATTTACATTCGTGCTGAGTGACGTCACAAGTTCAGCCATTCATATGTCTTTCTCCATTTGGCACTACCTTCTATTCGCTTTACATAGCATTTTCATATATTTTGCCCATTATAATCAATAGAAGTTAGAAAATATATTTGTTAGATGATTTAAAGTTGCTTTTCCAACCCAGATCTATATCCAAACCATTAAAATGAAACTTCTATGTCACGGAGAAATGTTAAGTTTTGGATATCTCTAATCTCTCCATGTGACCTAAATATATCTATCATTCATCCAATTCAACTTCTATATATAAAAAATGGAATCGGTAAACAAATAGTTTATATCATTTTACCACCCTAAATCTCTGACCTCACCGGGAATCAACTCAAGACTCTTGTAAGTAGGTTGAACAACTTCTAAATGACAATGAATCAGTAATTATGGCCATCACCAGCGCCTTTTTTGTTTGTTAAAAAATTAATCGATTACTGCAATACAACCATTCCTAGAAATAAAAAAACTAATTTGAAATTAAATTAATGTTGACATTCGAGCTCGTGAGTTTATTTTTTGCCCGTTAGCGAACTCTCTGCCTCGACAAATAAACTATTTAATTCCCAGACGAGTTTTCCGTCATAGGCGTCACAGAGTCCCTCTTCTAAATCGTTATTACGAGACGGATACAATGTAACTCTGTACGTCGGTAGAATTACTATTTTAAAATGTTCCGCCTAATGAAACTAAGGTCATAAAATAAAAATCATCATATGTTTTATTTTATTTAGCAGCGCGTCTTACTACCCGTTCGGGCTATACGCTTAAGTACTAATTACGCTAATGGAATAAGAATTGGGAAGGTTGAATTTTGAAGAAGTAAACCCACATTTGCGTGGAGGGAGAGTGGAAAACCATTTAGGAAAAGCCACCCCCAGTTCACTCGAGTGAGATTCGAGCCTCGACAGTCAAGCTCAATATGAAACTAACGCGTTAGCCAACCATGCCACTGAGGTGGATATTGGCTTATGATTTTATTCGTTGAATGGTAGTATAGCCCACACTAGTGGGCACGTTGACAAAGGCGTCATTCTTGTCTAATATATCTTGTCGGTAATGGGGCTTTCTGAAATGACTAAGATGTGGGGCCCTCCTTAAAAAATACTGTAGCTATTTCAATTCACCATACACCATGTATTACCCCCCATCCCCGATATCCGCATGTAATTACACTAATGAGGTAGGGGTACGGATGGCAGAATATTTGGAGAAAATATACCCACATTTGAATGGAGGAAGTATGAGTGGAAACTTTATTAGAATAAACACCTCACTATACCATGCCAAGATTAGATTACTAACAGCGCCATCCATTTCAAATCAGACCAAATGAGGTTGATACCTTTGACCACGTACCCACCAGTTCGGACGGCTCTATTAACAAATATCGTGTCCGAACCCCCCTTGACGAGAAGTATGCAAAGCTCACGCGTTTGTCATTGAATTAAAAACCTCTTTAATCTTGATGGAGTGTGTTTTGTTTCTGTCCGAGCGAGACAGAGAAGACCCCCCTCCGGTGCTTCCTGACTGACCTCGCCGGCTTCATCACGCCACAAATATAGACGACCGCAGCAGAAGAGCAAGCAGTTCAGGGTTAACAACTTGTAAACTTGACCGACAATCTCTGACATCGGCTGGTCATTACTTGGTTACTGCCGCATTGTTCGTCGTACACTTTGAGGAGTCATTCTTGCGGTTGACCCTGATCAAAGCTTAAATTAGAAACGACAAAAGAGATCTTCTATGTTATTATTATTATTATTATTAATCATTAATACTTATTAATAGCTATAACAAGGGTTGTTTGGGTTTATATTTAAATAAGGGGAATAAATGTTTTATCCTAAAAATATATTACATTTTAATCAACATTTAACTCAATTTAATTAATACAATTCAATTGTATTTATTGTATAATCGTGGTAGCTGGCGCAATCTTGACCAATACTAAATAAATTACTAGATCCAAGTAACTTTGATATATAAAATCAAATACTGCAAAAAACAAAAATCAATTTATAAAAAAACTAATATTGCACAAACATTAACATATCAAATATTCGTTAAATAAATTCAATAAGCAATAATAAAACCGTAATTAATTTTTAAAAAGACCAATATTTTATAATTATACAAATTATACAATAAAAAACAGCAATAAAAATATAAATATAAATAATCGATACAATTAAATTTATTTAAAAAATCTAACCAGTTGAAGTGTTAGTCAATTATTGTTCTAATAATGCCCCGCGATTGGGCGGCAATTGATGTGCTACGGATTGATTTCTCTGTTATTGGCACCAATTAAAGTGATAGGAATTATATTCGTTCCGCGATTGGGAGCCATTTAAAGTGTTTCGGATATTTATATCGTTATATTCCCCTGTTTATAACGATATTGGTTTTCACGATGATGACGACGCGAGCATGTCTTACTGCGCACTTGTCCGTGGTTATTTGATCTAATTATTTCTTATATTTAATCTTATTAAATAAACAAGACTTTCAATGTTGCACACGATTTATTTGAATTATTATACCTTTGGCACTGAATATGTGATACTGTTTTTTTGTTAAAACTGTTTTTCCATGATATTACATGATACGCGTTCTGAGTACCATGGGCTGTGCAGATTTATGTTACTATCACTATTATCATCGGCACTGTTTAGATTTAAGTTAGCGGCACTGTTTATGTTACTATATGATATTATTGGCACTGTTTATGTTACTATATTATTATCATTGACACTGTGTTATATTACTCTGTATTAGTGGCACCCTCTTTGGATTCATACGCACAAGCGGCTTATACTCGTACATATATGACCTACCCCTTGCCTCTTGGACCCCTTGTCACCAGTGTTAAAACTAACTAATGGAAAAACTCCTGGCAACAGGTGTTGTGAAGGCTGGCTTTCTATTGGATAGAAGGAGCCAGCACGTCACATGATTTCTAATACAACGGAGTTGATATTTTAAAGAAAAAAGTTTTAAAGCACAATATATTGAAATTATTTATGAAAATGCATGATTCTCCATGGATGAAGTATTAAAAGAATATTTTATATAGGGTTTATTAAAGAAATACACACTTCATCCATGATTTTTTAATATATGAGAGGGGTCCAAAACACTATCATTACACAGTGCAAGCGTTGATAGGAGAATCAGGATTATATGAATGGCATGTTGGTTGCTGCGCGGCTGGTGGTTGACCTCCCATGTGGAGGGGTTGGAGGGAGTTTTCTGGTGAAGAGTAGTCAGTTTTTTTAAAGTTAGACTGGGGAGTTTTCAGTGTCGTCGAGATCCAAGAAGGTGAATGGGGGGAGGGTTTGTCGATGATTAAAGAGCAGCACTCTAAAATTGGGAGGCAAAGTCTTAAGAAAGTGTGTATCATAAATTAGGAGAGTAGGCGGTTAATGAAGGTGGGTGGAAAGAACATTGTTTTAATTACAACGGAATTATAGGGATCAATAGTTCATAATATTAGTAGTTTATAATATGCGGATGGATATTCGAGATATATAAATCTGTAGGATATGGAGGAAGGATGAACTACTTTCCTTGCGAGCCCAACATTTTCTAAGGCGTAGGCTGGTGTTGGGGTATGCAAAGCTTTACGTTTGGTAAGAAATGTAGAGCTGTCTTCCTTAGAGATTTGTCCTGTGTGAAAGTCGGTCTTACAGGTGTTCTGCTTATTTTTCCCTCCTCGTTGTCCTCTGTGACGATAATTTGTTATCTCAGGAAGTCAGGTTGCGTTTGTGCTAGATTAGTCCGTCATACCATTGCTGGGGGAGATGGCTAGTGCAGGCGCAACCTTAGTGGGTGTTAGAAGAGTAAACCCGTGAGTCTCCCACCCTTGTGGAAGGAGGGTTTGGGGAGCGGGGCCGTGAAGACACATCCCTGGCGGAAGGGGAAATGGGGAGCATGTCTGTAAAGGTGCAACCCAAGCAACGAGTCTGTAGTTGACGCTCTGACTATATTATTTTAGACTAAGAATTGAAACTCTGCAATACCTCCGATTACATCTATGAATTATTTGTTATTGTTAATAAAGCAATTTTATTGTTAAAACACACACATGAAGTGGGTCAATTAAAGTGAAAAATTGCAAAAATAAAGCAGGACTTTCCTCGCTGAAGGAGAGGACTTGCTGGTCTAGGATGCTAACATCCTCTTAAGCCCTAAAGGTCATTTAAATATCTTGAAATATTAATTTAGCATCTACTGTAAAATATATGTACATAGAAGAGATTAACGCTTGTATTTTATACAAACAAATACTGAATTCGATAGTGTAATCCCAAAAACAAACTCTTAGGTTAATACAGAAGTAATATGGATATTAATCTATTTACAAAGTAAAAGTAAAGACAAATACACGATTTCATCTTATCTCAATGTGTCTTTTCTTCTTCTCCTTTAGAGGTTAAGGCCGGTATTTTTCGTTGTTTGAGTCCACAGGGTGAGCCCTGAAGTCAGGGCGCTTGAAACAGGCCATTATTACGACCCAGCTTCACTGGCATGGTAGATAGTAGAGGTCAGTTCGTCATATATCGCTGGAGATGGATAGGGACAGTGATTGGCAGGAAGTAACAAGGGAAATCAAGGTTTGGATAGCGGTAGTTCAAAGGACTGGATGTGGGGAACCAAGGGATGGATAGGGGGATCAAGGGGTGGATAGGAGGACCAAGGTATGAATAGGGGGATCGAGGGGTGGATAGGAGGACCAAGGGATGAATAGGGGGATCGAGGGGTGGATAGGAGGTCCAAGGGATGAATAGGGGGATCGAGGGGTGGATATAGGGGACCAAGGGATGGATAGGTGGACCAAGGTATGAATAGGGGTATCTAGGGATAGATAGGTGTAGCAAGGGATGAATAGAGGGATTGAGGCTTGGATAGGGGTGACCAAGGAATGGATAGGGGGAACGAGGGATAGATAGGTGTACCAAGGGTTGAATAGGAGGATCGAGGCTTGAATAGAGGGACTAAGAGATGGATAGGGGATTGAGGGGTGGATAGGGAGACCAAGGGGTGGCTAGAGGTATCGAGGGATGGATAGGGTACTCAAGAGAGACAGAGGGAGATTGAGGGTTAATGAATATGTGGCTCAAGAATGGTTATGGGAATAGGGGGGATTTAGGGGAGCGTGAAGGGAGGGGG